>JAVKPL010011447.1:0-50960 GCA_032173675.1 Gastrolobium villosum | reverse complement strand
AAAAAACTTATAATCTGAACTTAAGTTAGAAAAAAGGAAAAACTAGTAGGTGGAGAAGAAGCAAAGTTTAGCAAGATGATACGGTACAGAATCTGAACTCAAAGGAAAGTACTAGTTAGTTCAATTGAAAAAGTTTCTTTGCAGTTAGTTGCAAGAGCCTAGGATAACCTTCACCCATTCCTATCCCTAATCTAAGTGGAAGAAATTTTATATTTTATCTAAATTATAGATAAATAGACAAATATATTAGTCATGGTTCTAAATTTCTAATTATGGAAAGAAAAATGAACAGAAGATTCCTCACTCAAATCTTGCATACATTTTGCTTAATGACAAAAAAGTCTAATCAAACATTTGACCCCCAATTCCTATCCAACATATTACTTTCTTGGACACACTTAAGCCCTCATTCTAGATCATGAAAAATAAAAACCAAACTAACCGGAAAAAAAAACAATGTATTTTATCAAACAAAACCCTAAACACTAAAATTATCTCCATAGGAGAAACATTAATCCCAACTTTCTATATTATGAAATTTAGCATATGACACAAGCATTGGGATTCTCTTCTACACTTTTAACATAGTAATTTTGACCATATTGTGGTGTTGTCATATGATAATAAAGCTCGAGAGGAACAAGTACATTTGTTGGGTCCTTCTCCTCATTTGCAGGTCCTACTGAAACTATTTCTGTGTGACAACACTTTCTTAGCTTGGACACTGCACGTACAGGATCAATGTCCCCAGATAAAATCAATTTCTTGTCTTTCGTATCCACATAAACTGATTCAACCCCTGCAAAATTATTACAAATACAATTTCACTTAAAAAAACATTGAATCCTTGATGCTATGTGTTGAGATATATAGTCTCACATTGGTTGCATGGGTAACTAATGTGGAGTTTATAAGGCCTTGGGCACTCCCACCCTTTGAGGTAGCTTTTGGGGTGCTGTATCCCAAAGTTCTTTGACATGATATCAGAGCGTTCGAAATCTCACCTCCTCCCACTTTCTTTATAGTGGAATTTCCACATGTAGGTGGGCGTATGTTGTCCACCCTTCAAGCCCAGTGGGCTCTCTGATGTGAGGGGGCGTGTTGAGATATATAGTCCCACATTGGTTGTATGGGCAACTAATGTGGTCTTTATAAGGCCTTGGGCACTCCCACCCTTTAAGCTAACTTTTGGAGTGGTGTATCCCAAATTTCTTTACGGTATTTATATGGTATGGGATTTGTTTCTTGAAACCAAACTGACCTTATTAGTTAAAGAATTTTTTTTTTTACTTTTTTTTTTGGATTTTGTGTTAGGTTGGTGGACTGCAATGTAATACTGGTTAGGAATTTAAGTGTAAATGGTGATTACATTTGTTAAGAATGGATTTAACTTGAAAATTGTGGTTGGTGTTTGGGTTTTAACTTGCATAAACCATAACAAAAATTGATTGAAATTCAATACCTGAAAGGCCAGATGCTGTCTTCATGGCTTTTTGCTTGATTCTATCGTCGTAGAAGTCCACCTTCAACACTACTTTCTGTTACAGAACAAATCAATTAAGAGCAGTTTAGACTTAAGACCCAACAATTACTTCAAAGTCTAAAATATGAAAGGAAATAGTCAAATACAAGTCCTTATTGAAATTTGAACACTGAAATGTTAAAAAAAAAATACAACAGCTTACCAAAAAAATAAAAATAAAAATAAAAATACAACAATATCAACTATGCATGGAAACAGAGTAAAATTAGGAGGAAACTCAAGAAATGGGTTTCACCACATGAGAGTCTAGTTCTGACCTTCATCATTATTATTGTTATTGTTGAATATTGAGAGGTAAGCAAGAATAGTTTGTAACATTTGCAAAGGAAGGCAAAGAGGTTTAAGCTGAGTTTGAATATCAGGTGATGGCTTTTCAACTACAAATGAAGTGGTGATGAAAAAAATGCTTCAGATTGAGCAAGATTTATAATGGTAGGGGGTGAGACACAGTCAAGTCAACCCAAGTCAAGTCATAAAGTGTCACAGTCTTCTTCAAAATTATAGTATAATTTGTTTGTTTTCACACGGCTGAAATCGTGTAAACTTTAATTTTTGCATTATTATCTCCGGAAGAGAAGTTCCTTCTTAGAAAGAGAATCAATGTAATAATTGAAGGCTTTTCTTCTTTTTTAAAGTTTAAAAGTTTAAAGAATCGTGTATTTGCTGAGAAAATAAGAGATTACAATAAGTTTGGTACATTAAATAATTGGTTTGACGTTTCAAGAGATAAAATTATCTCCTATACATATATAAAAGTATATGGAATCCATAGATTTATAGGTCTCACATATTTTCATGTGTGTAGTAGATAAAATTATCTCTATAACATGAGAGACATTAAACATATAAATAATTTAAAAAATAGTGCAAATTTTGATACATTCTAAGATAGGTTATAATATCTTGTCATATTACAATTTTTTTAAGGATTTATTGTTTATCATATTATAGAAAGGGTTTTATAAGAGTTATGTTGTAGGAAAAGTGATTGTGTTATGTTATAGAGATTCGTTTTGCATGCCAGAGTTTTTTTTTTGCTGCGAGCCCCACAAATCAACGGTTAGGATATAAAAGGATATAAACTTATATCCTTTAAAATGACAAATGTTATTCCCTTTTATATATGTATAAGCATAAGAACCATTAGATTTTTTTTTTAAATTGTGTTTTGGACGTCAAACAGTTAATAACATTAAAAAAATAAGGAAATGCATTTGTCATGTTACATGACAAGTGAATAGTAGTTATGTTAAGAAAAGGACAAATTATATAATATTAAAAAAATGAGATGGCACATTATTCAATGAATTTTACTTGTCTTTTTCTTAACATGATCACTATTCATTTGTCATGTGACATGACAAATGTATTTCCTAAAAAAATATTATCTAACTCAGTCATTTGTGTTATACTATTTTGTAATTGCAACGTCTCTTCACATGTGAAATGAATTTTCTCATATCTCTTTTTAGCATCATCAAATTATGTGAAAAATTTCACTCATTTATTGATAGGTCAATGGCTAACAATTAAACTCTATTTCCTCTTCTCCGTTTTACTAGTTTTGTCATTGAAATTATTATTATTGAGATATTAATGAATGATTAAAATTCTTTACATGATGTAATCTATGTTAGAAAAAGACACGAGAAAGCTGTATCTAATAAAATATGAAACAATTTTCAGCACTGCTATATCTGTTATGGACCATGCCCATATTTTAGAAAGTCCAAAAAAAACTAACGATTAAGAGGAAAATTAAGGAAAGATTCTTTAATTATACTAATCCTAATATGGTAATAATGAATCAAGAATTAGACCCCAATAATCCTAAGAATTCCCAAAATTCACTCCTACTAGTAGATGTGGCAAAACGGATTGACCCGCCCCGCCACCAACCCACCAAAAGTGGATTGGTCCGCCCCGCCCCGCCACTTGAATTTGGGTTGAAAACCCTAACCCACCCCGTTTTATGGTGGGCTGGTCGGTCAACCCGTTTAAAAAATAAAAAATAATTAAAAATAAAAAATAGTTAAAAATAAAAAATAAATAACATTTTATAAATATTATAATATTAATTATTTTTATATCACATTCCCCTTAGTTTTTTTCCAATCTTAAGTTTAAAGGTATGCTAATATTTAGTTAGATATTCTTTACAAACTTATTTTTATCTCCATACATAAATTATTTTTGTCATAAATAAAGTTTTCTTCTATATTTTTTCTAGAGAGTACTTAGATTATAAAAAATTAGATATCACAAAAGTTTAAAAACAAATAAAAAACTACATAATAGTAAAAAAAAAAAAAAATTGACCCTGCGGGCTATCCCGCCCCGACATGCCGCCAATCCGTTTTGACCCACAACCCAACGGGGCGGGTTGGTGGGTTGAAATATGTAACCCAACCCGTCCCGTTTTGGCGGGTTGACCTTTCGGGTTCAACCCATATTGCCACCTCTACCTGCTAGGTAACCCATTTATAAATAAAGGGTTAAACCAATAATGTACACACATTCTAAACACTCTCTCACTATTCATGAAAACCTAGAATTCTTAAAATTTCATGGAAATAAGAAAAGATAGGCAATTCCTTATCACAATGAACTCACAAAAGGAGGGGAAAGCTCACTTCAAGTTCCCGTGGACTCAAACTCCCTCAAATTCCAAGTTTTCCCAAGAAACCCGAAATCTTTGGAGGAGGAGATCTATGTCCATAGTGAACAATGTGTTCTTCTCGAAATTTCTCACAAGTTTGGCTTTGGAATCTTCTAATTTGGTGGTCTATAGCTCAAGATACGAAATTATAAAGTTTTCTCCCTATTCTTCAATGGATGTTGACGATTTGATGGAGAAGAAAAAAATGATCGGGTCTGATTTTTGAGTCTCTTTCTTACTCATTTTTACTCACTAAAGTCATTTAAGTGGGCATCATATTTTCGCTAACCCAAAATACCTTTATTTTCTTACTCATTTCTAGCCATGACTCAATTTTTTACTCAAAAGTGTGTATGTTAACTCAACCCATAAATTTACTAAACTCATGAGATATTTTCTCTTTATCTCATTTAAAATTTCTATAACTGTAAAATTAATATGTTTTACCGAAAATTACTAAAAATATTTCTTTTATCTAAAAAATGATTTCATCTTATTAATCAGATTTCTTAGCTAATTAATTTCTCTTAAGCATGGAAAAATACTATTTTCTCAATTTATTAGCGTGGGTAATTATATCAGTGATTTAAAGGGAACCAATTTAATGTTCGGAGAAGAGATAGATGTGTTTGATTTTATCCATTTCCACTGTATGGATTTTTGCTAAAGTCTTTCAATCTTGTCACAAACTAAATAACTAATACTAAGATAATGTGATTCTGCACAATGTAGTTAGGAATAATTGATCTAGCAAGAGTAACTTTCCCAGATAAATAAGACAACATGGATTCACCTTGCCTGATGCCACGACCCAAGTGAATACAGACATTTGCGCTCCATTCCAAAAGCACCCAGAATGATAAGGACTTTACACACTGCATAACTAAATGAGTCAAAGGATCAGGCAATCCTACCTTTTCGAGAACCAACTTAATAAAGTTCCAACTTAAACTATCATAGGCCTTCTTCAAGTCAAATTTTACTGCCATTAATCCTCTCTTACCCCTCTTCTTTTCCATTGGATGAATCATTTCTTGAGCAATTATAATGTTGTCCTTAACGTGTCGCTTGACAACAAAACTAACTTGGAAGGGAGATATCAATTGCTCAGATAAATTTTTCAGGTGATGGACAATACATTTTCTAATAGTTTTGTACAAAACATTACAAAGAGAAATAGGGTGGAATTGGGATACATGCTTTGGTTTCTCTCATTTAGGGATAATCACAAACAATGTATGATTAATTTGCCTAATATCCTACGGTGGATGAGTAAACGTCGGAAAGACATCCTCACCTGCCACTTGAAAGGGGTGGATGCTCAACATAGCCTTCTCAACCTGCGCAGCTGTGAATCTGGGTAGAAACCTTTCCATCTCGTACTGGTGAATGGAAGGCCATGAATTTCGTGCAATGTACCGGGGTTTTGAAACTAAGTCCTCAGTGAACAACTACATATAGAATGCATTCTCTATTGCTTTGAGTACATCTTCGTCCTTCTCCCAATGGCCTTCATTGTTCTTCAACTCCAAAACTCAATTATGAAGATGACATGAAATAGTATTATTATGATAGTGCCAAGTATTACAGTAGCTAGTCAAGCTTATTGTAACAGCCCGTTGTACACCGGTATTGTTAACATTGATTATGATATTAAGCGCAGTTACAATCACAGTGATTAGATTAATTAAATTACGGGCAAATTTTTCTTTTAACATATTCCTTTCTTACATAAACACTTTTTCCGTAATCAATTAAAACAACACTATAATTGTAAAAGCAATTTGCGGAAGCATACATTCTTACTAACATCACTAATCATTCTTTTTATTCAATTCATTTAACTCACCATCTTACTCTCATCTTTTACCAAGTTGTAGTCCTTTACATTGTCTACGTGTGGTTTCAAACCACGTATCATTTGGAGTTCTACCCATCAAGTTATACCCTTTTCTTTTAGTCTAGAAAAACCTGAATTTTCAAAATTTACACTGTGGTAATCGATTACCAGTGGGTGGTAATCGATTACCACCTGTCAAAAATGAGGCAGTAGCCAATTTTCTGAATCCTCTGTTCTGGTAATCGATTACCATCTTTGGGTAATCGATTACCTCACATGGTAATCGATTACCAAAGGCCAGTAATCGATTACCAGTGCAGACAGTAGCTAATTTTTCGTCCCCTGTTGCATGGTAAATGACATCATGCAATATGTTCATGACCTAAGTCTCAAAATACTAATGGTATGCTATGTGCACTCCATAAACTCCTCCAAAAAGCCATGCAATCCAATGCACCGCATGCCCATCCAACGTCCACTACACGGGCTTCTTGCCCGAAGCTCCTCCCGGCTCATAGTGACCTGAAATGTGGTCCCCCAAACACGGGGTGAGATATACGGATATATCTCAGTAAACCAATGGAGCTAGAGGCTCTCTCCACTCCATGGCTCACTAAAATGTATCAAAATGACATAATATGATATGCAAGTAAAACAATATCACCATCCACCTGGAGACACCCAAGAACATCCACTCATGGACTCGTGTTCAAGGACTCCATCATATAACTCCCGAGACAATCCTAGAGCTTCTCCCATGGTTGAGAAAACTCCATGGCAGCCCAACCGGAACTCCTCAAGAGACCTATCCGGCGGATGTCCCACGTTTGGCTCATCCTGGAGTCGCTCCCAGAGTCGGCCCCATGGCAGTCCAACTGGCACTCCGTCACGAAATGATCCAGCGGATGTCCAAACCCAACACACGTCAACTGGCCAGTGACCAAACAATTTTCACAAAATACAAGCAATATGCATACAAGCACACAATCACAACATGTCATAACCACATCATCCAACCACTACCTTCCACTAGGTGTGGTGGAGCACACTAGGGATCAAACCCAAGTTCCAAGAGTTTACCTTAACACGAGCAACACCGTTCCAAACGTATGCTCCAAATCAACTTTTCACAATTCCAACCGTGTGAGGCACCCTACACAGTCATTAAATCCAAATTACACCAAAACTCATTTTTCATCAAAATTCCTCAAATTCCTCTAAGTTAAAAACCTATATTTTTCACCAAAATTTAACATAGCATTTCTAGCTTACAAACATGATTCTAAGACCTTTTCATCTAATAGCATTTTTGCATTTGGGCTCTCTATCATCACACATCTAAAATCAAAGCTTTGAACACAAATTCATAGATCTAAGAAATCAACTATCAAAAGACCACAAATATACTTACAATGGGTAGTATGATCACCACCAAGGCTTCACTAAACCATTTGAAGATCAAAACTTCAAGAAATCTCCAAAAACACTTATGGGTCGGATCTGACTTTGCTTAAAACGCGGCCAAAGAGATGGATTCAAGGCTTCTAAGTGCTACCAATGGCTTTGGAAGGTTGTTTACGATAGATTTCAACACCAAAATCAAGCGATTCGGTGGAGAAATGATGAAATGGGAAGAAAATGAAGAAGAAAATGGTGTTTTTCTCTCTTTTGCAGGGCGCAGCGCGCAAGAACAAGGGAAAAGAGAAGGAAGGAGGAAAGAAAAGGAGGTGGGGCCAAGTGACTTCGGTCACACGGGTCCCACACGCGATCTAACTTTTTCTCCGATAAAATTTCTGATCATAAATCCTTAATCTAAATATTTTTCCAGTCCATGACATATTTTTCTTTCTCCAAAATATTGATAAAAATTTCACACCTATCGGTACACTCACACCTCAGTATTTTAACACTAAAAATTCACTATTCATCAATTTTTTTCCAAATTTGCCTATTCACTCGATTTTTCGCCCTGATTCCATTTCCAGCATTACTTTTGTCATTTGAAATCTCTAACTCAGCATTTTAGCCTCATCTCACACGGTTGGCAAATTACCATTTTGCCCTTTTTGCCCATTTTGGCCATAAATCATGGATTTTCACTAATCCACCAATTTTCCTTTCACAATATAATATTAAAATTCACATTTAAATATTTGAGGTGTTATATTCACCCCACCTTTTTGAAATTTTGTCCGCAAAATTAAATCATACCTGCTCACTAACTCAGGATACAGCCGGAGAATCTCGTCCTCCCGCTCCCAAGTAGCCTCCTCAGGTGTGCGGCCTTCCCACTGAATCTTCAGCATGGGAATCACTTTACTTCTCAATCGCTTTTCACTGCGATCCAACACTGCAATAGGACCAACGGGAGTCTTCAAGTTCTCCCTGATTTCAATATTATCCGGCATCACCACATGTGATTCATCCGGAACATAACGTCGCAACTGCGACACATGAAAAACATCATGTAGATTAGATAACTGCGGGGGTAAGGCAAGCTGATAGGCCACCAATCCTACTCTTTTCATAATCTGATATGGCCCAATGAACCGTGGACTCAGCTTCCTCACACCCAACGCACGGCCAACACCTGTGACCGGCGACAAACGTACGAACACATGGTCACCTTCCTCAAATTCCAGCGGTCTATGCTTATTGTCATAATAACTTTTCTGCCGATTCTGTGCCTGTTTCAATTTCTCTCTGATCATTTCAATTTGCACTGTCGTTTCCTGCACAAAATCCGGACCAAATCTTTCTTTATCGCCTACCTCAGTCCAACAAGTGGGCGTACGACACCTCCTGCCATACAAAACCTCATATGGTGCCATACCCAGACTGGAATGAAAACTGTTGTTATAAGAAAATTCCACCAGTGGTAAGTACTTATCCCAAGCATTACCCTGTTCCAGTGTGCAAGCTCTCAGCATATCCTCAAGTGTCTGTATGGTCCTCTCAGTCTGACCATCAGTCTGCGGGTGATAAGCAGTGCTCAGCCGGAGCTGAGTGCCAAAAGCCTGCTGCAAAGCTCCCCAAAATCGTGAAGTAAACTTCGGGTCCCGATCGCTGACAATGCTAATCGGTATCCCATGGAGTCTAACAATCTCCTTCACATACAGTGTAGCCAACTTCTCTGTGGTGAAATCCACTCGTACTGGTAGAAAATGTGCAGACTTCGTAAGTCGGTCCACAATAACCCAAATTGAATCATAACCAGCTTGAGTTCGCGGCAATCCCACAACAAAATCCATTGAAATACTCTCCCATTTCCATTCAGGTATATCCAGCGGCTGAAGTAATCCAGCAGGTTTCTGATGCTCTATTTTCACTTTTTGACAAACCAAGCACTTAGACACGTACTCGGCAACATCTCTTTTCATCCCAGGCCACCAGAACTTAACTTTCAAATCTTGGTACATTTTTGTGGCACCTGGGTGGATAGCATATTGACCCTTGTGGGCCTCAGTCATAACTTCCTCTGCAAGTTCCTTGGGCACAACAATCCTGCCCTGATATAATAGTAGTCCCTGTTCATTAACAGATATGCCACTCTGGCCTTTCAAATACTTTATACTTTCATTGCGAATCTGAGTCTCTTTAATCTTCTCATGCAGCTCGTTTTCAATCCGAGTCAACTCCATATCACACATTCTTCCTGCAAAGAAATCCGTTATTTTCATATCACGGAATTGCTCAATCACTTCATTGTCCCACATCATCATATGAGATAAGTTAACAGACTTCCTACTCAATGCATCTGCCACAACATTAGCCTTTCCCGGGTGGTATTTCAACTCAAAATCATAATCTTTCAGGAATTCAACCCACCTACGCTGTCTCATATTCAGCTCCTTCTGATCAAATAAATATTTCAAGCTTTTATGGTCGCTGAACACAGCAAACTTCATCCCATAAAGAAAGTGCCTCCAAATTTTCAAGGCAAACACGATAGCAGCCAATTCTAAGTCATGCGTCGGATAATTTTCTTCATGCGGCCTTAACTGCCTAGACGCATATGCAATTACTTTTCCTTCCTGCATCAGCACGCTCCCTAAACCTTTCTTAGAAGCATCACAATATAATACAAACTCACCCTCCGGATCAGGTAAAGTCAACACCGGAGCAGTGGTCAATTTCTCTTTCAGTAGCAGAAAGCAGTCCTCACATTCCTGGGTCCACACAAAAGGAGTATCCTTCCGTGTCAATCGGGTCAACGGTAGAACCATTGCAGAAAATCCCTGTATAAATCGGCGATAATAGCCAGCAAGCCCCAGAAAACTTCTAATTTCAGTCACAGTCTTAGGTCTTTCCCAGTCACTCACCGCTTCAATCTTGCTTGGATCCACTGCAACCCCACTTGCAGAAATAACATGACCCAAAAATTGCACCTCAGATAACCAGAATTCACACTTAGACGGTTTAGCATACAGTTTCTTGTCTTTCAACACCTGCAACACAGTCCTCAAATGGTCCATGTGCTCCTCTTTACTCTTAGAATAGATTAAAATGTCATCATTGAATACAATCACGAACTGGTCCAAATACGGTTTAAAAATGCGGTTCATATAGTCCATGAACACCGCCGGGGCATTAGTAAGCCCGAAAGGAATCACTTGATATTCAAAATGTCCATATCTGGATCGGAAAGCTGTTTTAGGTACATCCTCCGGTTTAATCCGAATCTGATGATATCCGGACCGGAGATCAATCTTTGAAAATACACAGGCACCCCTCAACTGATCTAACAAATCATCAATACGCGGTAATGGGTACCGGTTCTTAATAGTCACTTTATTCAACTGTCGGTAGTCAGTGCACAATCTCATGCTACCATCCTTTTTCTTTACAAATATTACCGGTGCTCCCCACGGAGACACACTCGGCCTGATAAAATTCTTCGCAGACAATTCTTCAATGTGCTTCTTCAACTCGGCCAACTCAAGTGGCGACATCCGGTATGGAGCCAAGGAGATCGGCCCCACACCAGGCACTAAATCAATCGAGAATTCAATCTCTCTCTCAGGTGGAAATTCCGGTATCTCATCCGGAAACACATCTTCAAACTCATTAACAACTGGTATAGCAGAAATCTCTTCCTTTTTATCACCCACCAATCCGCCCAACAAGACATAACCCAGATCTCCAGCCTTCAAGGCTTTCACAGTCTGACTGACAGACAAATACAAAGACGGACAAACAGACGGCCTCTCGTGAGATAGCAACAACCTCTTTCCGCAACAATCAATCATTGCGCAGTTCCGAGACAACCAATCCATCCCCAAAATCAAATTGACAGAGGCCAGGGGTAAGATAATTAAATCAATGGTGTAACCCCTGCCTAAATAAGTGAACTTTACATCTTCACAAATCCAAGACGACTCACTAACCTCGCCTGTAGCAGTAGTAATACGCATCGGAGGAACCATCCGTGTTACCTTTAAGTCCAGCGCCTTAGCCACATAGTCCGCCACAAATGAATGTGTTGCTCCCGAATCAAACAACACAGATAAATCAACATTAGAGAGAAAAATTATACCTTTAACCAAATTCGGAGCCTTTTGAGTATGTTGCGCATTTGTAGTATAAACTCGTCCCACAGTAGGAACAGCAGTAATGGGAATAGCAGTAGTAGTAGCTGCCGGCAAGGCCTGCAGATTCGCAGCCTGCCCCGAAGAAGATGGACAATCTCTAGCAAAGTGGCCACTCCGACCACACTTAAAACATGTCAACGGACCAGCACCACATACGCCCTTGTGGTATTTCCCACACATCCCACATTTTGGGATATAAAATCTGTCCGCAGCACCACCACCACCAGTGTTTCCACCCCTCTTGAACTGACCAGGAGGCTGCCTCACATGCAACCCCCTACCCCTGTTGTTATTATTGAAGCCTCCTCTATTAATGTTTCCAGAAGGACCAGGTGTCCTCTTAACTTCTTGCTCTTTTACCTTATCCGATTTTGGATACCTCCCATAGACAGTCTCGACCCTTTTGCACTGGGTCACCAAATCAGCAAAGTTTCTCACTGCGGTATTTGACATCCTCTTAGCAATCTTCTCACTCAGCCCTCTTTGAAATTTAGCTGACAAGAATTCCGGAGTAGGTAGAGTACCTCCATAATTAGCAAACTTCACAAGCTCATTAAATTTCGCCACATAGGCATCCACAGTCATAACTCCCTGTACCAACTTATCAAATTCACCTTGCTTTGCCTCCCGAACATCGCGGGGAAAATATTCTTCATGAAATAATCCTTCAAACATAGTCCAAGTAAGAACCTCACCCTGAATAACAAATGGGCGAGACACATTGTCCCACCACTCCTGGGCATCACCCTCCAGCATATAAACAGAATACAATAACTTTTGTGGATCTTGGCATCTCATCACCTGGAATATCTTATCCATACCCCTCAACCAAGCAGTGACCTCTTTTGGGTCCCTTGACCCCAGAAATGCGGGTGGCTTATGTTTCCTAAAAGATATGAGCCTACGCTCATCGTCAGCATTATCAAGCACCTGTCCAGCAGCCCCAGTAGATTGGGCAACAGATGATGGATCAGGAATATAACTAGGATCAGTGGTAGTATGATGACTAGCCTCACCAGTGTGGTGACTAGCCCCACTCTCCCCCTGTTGAGGAGTAACAGATGGCGTCGGTGTAGGAGTCACCGCAGCCGTATGTGGAGGTGTATCTTCCCTCCTAGGACGACCTCTATCCGCCCTCAACTCAGCCATAAAGGCCTGCATCATATCCTGATTTGCTTTCATCAGGTTCTCAGTCATATTTCTGTTTGCAGCTGTTTCCGCCTGCAGAGCATTCAGTGCTGCAGTGACCGGATCCGGCGGCAAAGGACCTGCACCACGTGCCCCACGGCGACCTCGTGCCCTACTCATGATATCTGTACATGTAACACAAAGGAATGAGTTGATCAGACCCACACTGAGGAATCACATATACATTAATCATAAATAGTTCACAGATAGCTATGACACACAAGATACAACACACCAACAATCAGAGTTCCCTAAACAAAACTGCTCTGATACCATAAAATGTAACAGCCCGTTGTACACCGGTATTGTTAACATTGATTATGATATTAAGCGCAGTTACAATCACAGTGATTAGATTAATTAAATTACGGGCAAATTTTTCTTTTAACATATTCCTTTCTTACATAAACACTTTTTCCGTAATCAATTAAAACAACACTATAATTGTAAAAGCAATTTGCGGAAGCATACATTCTTACTAACATCACTAATCATTCTTTTTATTCAATTCATTTAAGTCACCATCTTACTCTCATCTTTTACCAAGTTGTAGTCCTTTACATTGTCTACGTGTGGTTTCAAACCACGTATCATTTGGAGTTCTACCCATCAAGTTATACCCCTTTCTTTTAGTCTAGAAAAACCTGAATTTTCAAAATTTACACTGTGGTAATCGATTACCAGTGGGTGGTAATCGATTACCACCTGTCAAAAATGAGGCAGTAGCCAATTTTCTGAATCCTCTGTTCTGGTAATCGATTACCATCTTTGGGTAATCGATTACCTCACATGGTAATCGATTACCAAAGGCCAGTAATCGATTACCAGTGCAGACAGTAGCTAATTTTTCGTCCCCTGTTGCATGGTAATCGATTACCATGCTTGGGTAATCGATTACTATGCAGCAAAATGACAGATTACAGCAGTTTTGAGCCCCTAAAAGGGTGTGTAATCCATCCCTAACCCCTTGGTACTCCACATAACACATAATCATGTCCTAATGTAGGCTCTAGGCCCTTCCATCATGCATTTTCCTTAAGTTTAACATCATTTACAAGGTTCTCAAAATAATGGCCATTTACATGCAAATATGGACCATTTATACAACATTACACATCAAGACTTCAAGGCTATGAATGTGGCAATGGACAATTCCCATGCTCACTCAAAATATACAGTTATCCAAGCCATGAATAATAAAACATAACAAGACTTAGCATATGACCATGAACACTAACAAAAGCATGGAAAATGACATCATGCAATATGTTCATGACCTAAGTCTCAAAATACTAATGGTATGCTATGTGCACTCCATAAACTCCTCCAAAAAGCCATGCAATCCAATGCACCGCATGCCCATCCAACGTCCACTACACGGGCTTCTTGCCCGAAGCTCCTCCCGGCTCATAGTGACCTGAAATGTGGTCCCCCAAACACGGGGTGAGATATACGGATATATCTCAGTAAACCAATGGAGCTAGAGGCTCTCTCCACTCCATGGCTCACTAAAATGTATCAAAATGACATAATATGATATGCAAGTAAAACAATATCACCATCCACCTGGAGACACCCAAGAACATCCACTCATGGACTCGTGTTCAAGGACTCCATCATATAACTCCCGAGACAATCCTAGAGCTTCTCCCATGGTTGAGAAAACTCCATGGCAGCCCAACCGGAACTCCTCAAGAGACCTATCCGGCGGATGTCCCACGTTTGGCTCATCCTGGAGTCGCTCCCAGAGTCGACCCCATGGCAGTCCAACTGGCACTCCGTCACGAAATGATCCAGCGGATGTCCAAACCCAACACACGTCAACTGGCCAGTGACCAAACAATTTCCACAAAATACAAGCAATATGCATACAAGCACACAATCACAACATGTCATAACCACATCATCCAACCACTACCTTCCACTAGGTGTGGTGGAGCACACTAGGGATCAAACCCAAGTTCCAAGAGTTTACCTTAACACGAGCAACACCGTTCCAAACGTATGCTCCAAATCAACTTTTCACAATTCCAACCGTGTGAGGCACCCTACACAGTCATTAAATCCAAATTACACCAAAACTCATTTTTCATCAAAATTCCTCAAATTCCTCTAAGTTAAAAACCTATATTTTTCACCAAAATTTAACATAGCATTTCTAGCTTACAAACATGATTCTAAGACCTTTTCATCTAATAGCATTTTTGCATTTGGGCTCTCTATCATCACACATCTAAGATCAAAGCTTTGAACACAAATTCATAGATCTAAGAAATCAACTATCAAAAGACCACAAATATACTTACAATGGGTAGTATGATCACCACCAAGGCTTCACTAAACCATTTGAAGATCAAAACTTCAAGAAATCTCCAAAAACACTTATGGGTCGGATCTGACTTTGCTTAAAACGCGGCCAAAGAGATGGATTCAAGGCTTCTAAGTGCTACCAATGGCTTTGGAAGGTTGTTTACGATAGATTTCAACACCAAAATCAAGCGATTCGGTGGAGAAATGATGAAATGGGAAGAAGAAGAAGAAAATGGTGTTTTTCTCTCTTTTTGCAGGGAAGGAGCGCGCAAGAACAAGGGAAAAGAGAAGGAAGGAGGAAAGAAAAGGAGGTGGGGCCAAGTGACTTCGGTCACACGGGTCCCACACGCGATCTAACTTTTTCTCCGATAAAATTTCTGATCATAAATCCTTAATCTAAATATTTTTCCAGTCCATGACATATTTTTCTTTCTCCAAAATATTGATAAAAATTTCACACCTATCGGTACACTCACACCTCAGTATTTTAACACTAAAAATTCACTATTCATCAATTTTTTTCCAAATTTGCCTATTCACTCGATTTTTCGCCCTGATTCCATTTCCAGCATTACTTTTGTCATTTGAAATCTCTAACTCAGCATTTTAGCCTCATCTCACACGGTTGGCAAATTACCATTTTGCCCTTTTTGCCCATTTTGGCCATAAATCATGGATTTTCACTAATCCACCAATTTTCCTTTCACAATATAATATTAAAATTCACATTTAAATATTTGAGGTGTTATACTTATAACAGGAATATCCTTTAAGATTCTCAAGTATCTACTTCGGTTCCTTTGAATTTTCTAAAAAACTATCTTGCCCCGGAGATGCTGGTGTATATACAGGGTGTATTGGATATTTTGTTATATATTTTTTCAAAAATATATAGTTATAATATTATTATTTTTTAATTATGTATTTCTGAAAATAAATAATTAAAAATAAATTGCAGAAATAAACAGTACATGATTCTTATATATATATATATATATATATATATATATATATATATATATATATATATGAGAAAATATTTCTTAAGCAGCTAACTCCAAAACTACGTCATTTTGATTAATGAAGGGTGTTTATGTAATTTTAGGTGAATTAATGAAGTGTGTTTTTGTAATTTTATTTACTTTTATATCATATACATTTTACTGAAACACCCTTCGTTAATTCACCTAAAATTACATAAACACCCTTTATTAATCAAAACGACGTAGTTTTGGGGTTAGTTGGAGATAAACTTATCTCAAGCTGCTTGAGAAATGTTTACCCCTATATATATATATAGAACAATATTATATAAACTCATTTTAGAATTAACAAAATTTAAAAAGTTTAGATGAGCGCACACACATATGCTTGTACTATTTTATTATTATATTGGAAGGAAAGCATGCAAGGAAATGAAGATATGATTGTAATTATTTGGCAAAGCAAAGGACAAAGGTTATAAAGCCTAGTATGATGTGGAAGACTAGGAGCTAGGAGGGAAGGCCAATGTGTACAACAAGAATGACTCAGCAAGCAAAGAAAATGTGTTATTTTGTTCTGTGATTGTTAGTTGGTTGGTTTTACTTCTTTCCGTTAAAATTGTGTGTTTTGTTGCAGCTTCATCTTTTAAATTAAGAACCACCTAGATTATTCGGTACAACTCTGGGTATCATATTATTATTATCTAACATGATAATAATGTTATGAATGTGTGTTGTTAACTTTGTGAGTTATAATTATTTTATATATACTATTAATAACGGTTAATATTAAAAATAATAAGCATTGTAACGACCCAAAATTTAAATAATTAAAACAATGGAGTCGCCACCAATTTTATTTGAGTGAAAAAATTGGAAAACCTTTTATTGCAAACTGGTCTTAAAATTATAGATCAAATGTTCAGGAGTCTAATTATGCGCAGAGAAGGGTGAAAACTAAATCCCACTGCACCCCTGACACATCCATTTTAAAACGGCTACATTAAATTAATTGTGCGAATTGTTAATAGCTTTTAAAAATATTTGTTTTATCCATTAAAAAAATAATTATAATTATTTAAGAAATGAGAAGGCTAAATTATTAAAATTTTATTTTAGCTTGGCGAAAATGGTTCCGCTTCGATGTATCCTCCAGTGCAGTGAAGAATTCAAAGCTACGTCGTTATGTAGAAAATGGTTGTGTGTTAAGAGATTTTACTTTTGAAGAAAGTTATTGGAAAGTTTAGGCTTTGATGATTTATATTTATTTCAATAATTTTTATTTTTATTATTGTATATTATGCAGGAAATTTTGAACTACCAAGCTGTCACGGCTAAAATGATTCAAAAGTTATGGGATTAACAAGCTGTCTCAGCTCAGCTAATTCTTCTAAAAATAGGTTTGACGTTATTATTTTTTATTATAAATTTTGAATCACCAAGCCGTCACGGCTAAAATAATTCAAAAGATTATGGGATTAACAAGCTGTCTCAACTCAGCTAATCCTTTTTTAAAAAAAAATAGATTTTACGTTATTATTTTTTTGTTATAAATTTATGATATTTTTGAATCGCCAAACCGTCACGACTAAAACGATTCAAAAGATTACGGGATTAACAAACCGTCACGATTAAATTATCCGTTGAGGATCGATGACTATATATCAATGTCGAAAATCATTCGATGGATTTAAAATAAAGTTATATTGATTTATTTTCCATATTTTTATTTTTTATATTTTGTAATGTTGCATATTATACATGTTGTAACGTAAACAAAAACCACTACTATTAAAAAAGTAACCGGCGATACTATCACCCTTGCTTTTTTAGATTTTGTTAAGAGGGAGGATATTTTGAGTGTTTGACTATCAATATTTTTCACTACCAACTTACTACCAATCTAATCATCATTGGATCAAGGAGAGAGAATGCTAAAAAATTTATGAAGAGAGAGAAAATGTTGATCCAATGGTGATTAAATAGGTAGTAAGTTGATAGTGGAAAAAATTGGTAGTAAGAATATCCTTCCTCTTTTGTTAATACCGTAACATGTACCACATGGAATTAATGTATGTAAGAAAGAAAATGAATAAAATAATAATAAAGAAATTACAAAAAAAAAAAACATAACACCAATCAGTATTTTCTCATTCTTTAAAAATCTTGAGCAGTATTTTGCATTTCAAAATGTTTATTATGATCATATTAATTATGGGAAAAATAAATCTTATATCGTAGGAGAATTTAAATTTCATGTCATAGATACATGAAGTGTGAGACCTACCTATTAAAAAAATAAAAAAATAAAAAAATGAGTGGCACACCTTTTTATGGTGAGTGTAGAAAGAGTTTATTTTCTCATGCAACATGTATAATATGCAACATTAATTATTTATAATTTAAAATAATTTATTTTAATATTTAAATTTAAAATCTAAAAGTGACCTCTTTACTCCTTAGATAGCTAGTTGATCTAGTTGAAAAGAGGGTAATATTTCCCAATTTTTTAACACTGTTTATGATCAACATGAGAGAAGATATCTCATTTTTTTTTTGATAATAGAAGATATCTCATTTAACATAGCTGATCTAGCTAGTAGGCTTTATCATTTTTTTTTTTTTGCAAATAAACAGTGTTAAGCTAGATAGCTAGGTGGTGTACGTGGTGGACTTCAATAAAAAGAAAAAATGCAAACTATAACTGACAAAAATAATAAAAGGAAAAAGAGACAGCAAAAACAAACAAATACTGTGATAATAAACAAACTATATATTTTATGTTTGATTACAGAAAGGAAGTGAGAAGTGAATAAAACACCGTTGTGGAAACAAAAAATGCGAGGAGGGTTTGGATGTGTTGCGGTGGAGTCTATGGCTGATGACTCATATATTTTATTGCACTTATTTGTTGCTCTTGATTAGTATTTTTAGGATTTATTTGAATAAAATAATGATGTTTTGAGTTAATTTACATTTTTTAGTGTTTGATTGGGTTTAATTTATTTTCGTCAGAATTTTTCAGCTTTACGCTACTTCTATATTTTGGCCATATCTCGGTCCATAGTTGTCGGATTGACTCCGTTCTTGTTGGGTTTTTCATATAACACAGAGGGCTACAATTCTTATGAAGAGCTCGAAGCCCAATTCGGACTGGAAGCTGGTCGATTTCTAACGCCAAGAAGACCATGTTTTGCTGAAGTTTTAGACTTGTAATTAAGTTTTATTTTATTATTTTTATTTTGTATTTTAGACGAATGGGCCGGGCCGATCTGAATTAAGCCCAGCCCACATTGATTTGACCTAGGTGCATATGAAGCACAAGGGAAGGAAAACATTGGATCATTATGTAATTTTCAGAATTTGGGATCAAGACATTTTCTCTGGAGCGTTCTTCGCGTTCTTCGCGTTCTTCATCTTCTTCTTCATCTTCTTCTTTTTCTTTTATGCAATTTAATTTGTAATCATGTTTATCCTAGCCATGGTAGGCTAAACCCCTTTTAATCAACCTAAGGGGAAGGGATTCCATGGATCTGTTTAGAGGATCTGCGATCAATCTCTAACCAGATTTATTTCTTTACCCTAACTCAGATCAATATCGTGCGATTGTGGATATTCGATCTGAGGTTCGCGATTGCGATTATGGGTGAAGAATGATCATCAGATTTGATGATCCGATTAACCTCAATTGGAAATAAGGATTCTGATTCAATTGGGATTAATCGTGAATTTGGTAATTTTTCTATTTCTTTAACCAGATTTGTTTCTTTTCCTAACTCAGATCGATATCGTGCGATTGTGGATATTCGATCTGAGGTTCGCGATTGTGATCATGGAAAAGGAATAATCATCAGATTTGATGATCTGATTGTTCTCAATTGAAAATAAGGATTCTGATTCAATTGAGATCAACCGTGAATTTGGTAATTTTCATCCAATGAAGGACGTCCATGGAACCCTAACCCTAGGTTGGTTAATTTTAATTATGAAGTTTTAATCCCAGTTTTTATATTCTGTCTTTTATTCAACCCAAATCCAAACCCCCTTTTTATTTTCTGTTTTCATAAGCGATTTTTACCAATTCAATTTCCTTGAGAGACGACTTAGGGTTTCCACTTTACTGCAAATTTTTGAACCCTAATTAAAAATAATTTTTAATTTGCGCGAGTTCGACAGCTCGTGTCAAATTTGGCGCCGTTGCCGGGGAAATTGCATCGGTCTAAATCATTTTTTTTGTAATACTTCTTGTTTCTTTTTCAGTTTAAAAAAAAAAAAAAAAGAAAAAAAAATTTAATTTTCTCATTAATTCTCTTTTATTTTATTTGTTTTTCTTTTCTTCTTCTGTTTCTGTTTTTTTTTTTTTTTTTTTTTAAAAATAATAAAAAAAATTTGCATTACGGTTTACGGTTTTGGGCAATTTGGGGAAATTGGTAAAACTTCTGTTTGAGATATTGGCTTTGGGAGTTCTCTTCCCCAAGGAATTCGACCTTCTGAGCATAAGTCACGCCCTAAAAGGGCGTGAGGTGACCCTTATTTTTGCCAAATTCAGCCGTTTACTAACCTTATTTGCTGTTTCTTTGTTGTTTCAGGACGTGTCGGGTATTTCTGAATTTGTTAGACTTACTTTGATCGATCTGAAAATTGGTTACCTGAAGGAAACGATCATCCCTATCAAAAGTCGTGGGGCTTTGCCCCACGAATCAGGCCCTGGTTTTGCCAAATTCGTCCATTTACTATTTTATTTTATTTTTTTAAAAAAAATTATTTGATTTTTGAGTCCGTAAGGTCAATTAGAGTTTAGGAGAGTTGGTCCCATAGCATTCTGAGGTCATTTGGTATTTTTCATAGATTTATTTTTGCTTCTGTTTGCTATTTTCGGCAAATTTTTGTGTCCTGTCGTATGTTTTGTGACTAGCTTTACTGCTGTGTGCCTTTGCCTATGATGCATGACTAGGAGTACCACCAATGTTGATGATTTATATGCATATGACCCTGAGATAGAGAGATCATTGCATGCTGCTAGTAGAGCTCGTAGGTTGACTTACAGTAGGGTTGTTCCTGAGCATACCTTAGAGTCTGTTGAGTCTGTTGAGTCTGTTTGTTTGAGTCCTTTACAAAGTGTTTACTCTTTTGGTAATTTATTTGATTCTGTGACCATGGATAATAGGACGCTTAAGCAATTGGCTGCACCTGATGCTAATAATGAGCAGCCTCTGTGTATTCATTATGCTAACCCTGTTGTACCTTTTGAGCTTAAGTCTGGACTGATACATTTGCTTCCAAAATTTCATGGTCTTGCAGGTGAGGATCCTCACAAACATCTAAAGGAATTTCATATAGTCTGTAGCACTATGAAGCCACCAGGGGTGGATGAGGAGCAAATCAAGTTGCGTGCCTTCCCTTTCTCTTTGGATAGTGGAGCTAAGGACTGGCTGTACTACTTGCCACCTTCCTCCATTGTCAGCTGGAATGACATGTCCAGATTATTTCTGGAAAAATTCTTCCCATCATCCAGGGCCACCACAATTAGAAAAGATATCAGTGGCATAAAGCAGTCTAATGGGGAGAACATGCATGAGTATTGGGAGCGGTTTAAAAGGCTTTGTGCAAGCTGTCCACATCATCAGATCCCAGACAATCTCCTGATTGTTTACTTCTATGAAGGGTTGTTGCCTATGGATAGGAACCTTTTAGATGCAGCAAGTGGAGGAGTCCTGAGTAATAAAACACCTGGTGAGGCAAAAGAGTTGATTGCTGAGATAGCTGCTAATGCTCAACAATTTGGCACTAGAGCAAACAGCAGTGCAGTGTTCCAAGTGCAAGCTCCTCCAATACAAAATTCAATAGTGGCGGCAGCAGGAGCATCAAGCATAGATAATCAAAGAATGGAGAACAGACTTGATGAGTTGACATCAATGGTGAGGCAGTTGGCAGTGACACAAATTGTGCAACCTTCTGCTCAACAAATAAGCAACCTGTGTGGCATTTGCTGTGATCCTTCTCACCCCACGGATGCTTGCCCTTCCTTCCAAGATAGCGGTTTCCAATTTGATCAGTCAGTTGATCAGTCTGTTGCTGCAGTTTTTCCTACCAAGTCACAGTACCAGCAGCAGCAAAACAATCCCTTCTCAAATACATACAATCCTGGCTGGAAAAATCATCCAAATCTCCAATGGAGCCAGAATCAGCAAAATGCAAAATTCCAGCAGAATCAGCAGAGTGCACCATTCCAGCAGAGGCAACAATTTGTACCTTCACAACAGAGGCAGAATTTTCAACAATTTGCACCTCAACAGCAAACGCAACAGCCACCAATGCAGCAGCAGCAAATGCAGCAGCCACCAGTGCAGCAGCAAGCTAGTGGCAATGGTCCTTCTTTGGAGGATTTAGTGAAGCAGATGGCAACTAACAATCTGCAATTCCAGCAGAGGACTGAGTCTTCAATCCAGAATCTGCAAACACAGATTGGCCAACTTGCAACATCAATGAGTCAGAATCAACAAGCAAGTGGTAGCTCCCTTCCATCCCAAACAGTTCCAAATCCAAAAGGAAGCGAAAATGTGAGTGCTATTACTCTGCGGTCTGGAAAGCAAATGGAGGAGCCAAACCAAGCTGCTGTTGAGTCATCTAAGGGAGGTGACACTAGTTCCAAGAAGCAGATCACTGATACATCTGATGTCCATATCCCTCTGCCATTCCCTCAAAGAGCCACTAAGTCCAAGAAGCAATCAGCAAAGGCTCAAGATAAAGAGATACTTGACACCTTCCGAAAAGTTGAGGTGAACATCCCTCTTCTGGATGCAATACAACAGATTCCGAGATATGCCAAGTTTTTAAAGGAGCTGTGCACCAACAAGAGGAGACTGAAAGGAGATGAGCAAGTTAACCTGAGTCAGAATGTATCAGCACTCATCCAGCCTATGCCTAAAAAGTGTCAAGATCCAGGGACATTTACTATTCCTTGTGTGATTGGCAATTCTATTTTTCATGATTGCATGCTAGACTTAGGAGCTTCCATTAATGTTATGCCTGCATCTGTTTATAAGTCTCTTGGTCTTGGTCCTTTGCGTGCTACTAGTATTGTGGTTACGTTAGCTAATAGGAGTAGTATTCACCCATCTGGTTTGATTGAGGATGTATTGGTCAGGGTTAATAATCTGATTTTTCCTGCTGACTTCTACATTTTAGAAATGGAGAGTGAGACTGCTACTAATAGATCACCAATCATACTTGGTAGGCCTTTCATGAGAACAGCTAGGACCAAGATAGATGTTCACTCTGGTACTCTTTCCATGGAGTTTGGTGATAGCATTGTGCACTTTAATATATTTGATGCCATGAAACATCCTTTGGAAGAGCATTCTATTTTCTGCATTGATGTGATAGATGAAGTTATTGAGGATTTTTTCTGCTGAATTCCTTGCTGGTTTTTCTGATTTTTCATCTACTCATGCTTCTGATTTTTATGATTGTGGTGATAGTCAAGAGTGCATTGTTTGTGCTGAAATAACATCACATCTTTCTGGTTTTAATGATGCACTGATTGATGAATCTGATTCTAAGTGTGAATCTGCATTATCTGAATTGCCTGCTGATATTAGTGATGATCCTAATTCTGTTTCTGAGAATTTGTTTATAGGCATAGCTGCTGACTTGTTTTCTGCAGAATTTGCACCACCAACCACACCTCTTCCATCCATTGAGCAGCCTCCGAAATTGGAGTTGAAGGTTCTGCCTGACCACTTGAAATATGCATTCCTTGAAGAGAATGAGCAGCTACCAGTTATTGTGGCAAAGAACCTTCTACCTCAGCAGGAGGATAAACTGTTAACCCTGCTGAAAGCAAATAAGAGGGCAATTGGGTGGACAATGGCTGACATTATTGGCATTAGTCCTTCCACGTGCATGCACCGTATTCTACTTGAAGAAGGAGCTAAACCAGTGAGACAACCCCAAAGGCGATTGAACCCACTAATTCTAGATGTGGTGAAGAAGGAAGTAACAAAACTCTTGCAAGCTGGGATGATTTACCCCATCTCTGATAGCCAGTGGGGTAGTCCTGTTCAGGTGGTCCCTAAGAACCAAGCCCTTTTATGAAGGCGTACAGCAGCAGCAGCTTGTAGAGACACAGATGGATGCAGAGCTTCGGCTGTTTGATGCTGTTTACCCTCCTTAAGGAGGACAGTTAGTTCACTTCCTTTCTTAGCTTTGTTTTTCATGTTTTCTTGTTCTCCTATGATTAGTGAGTTATACATGGATTATACTTGTGGGGGCTTGATAGAAATTTCTGTTTGGGCTTGGTTCTTGATTCTTGGATTGCATTACTTGCTGTTTGATACTGATGCTGATTCCATGATTTGGTATACCCTTGTGAGGTTTTTGAGCCTGTAGACATGGTCTTCATATGTAGGCCAGTCTTTCTTTCTTGTGTGATTTTACTCTTGATTGTTGTCCTCTGGGTTCTTTTTGAAACTGCACTTTTCACTTGCATGCATGAATATGATTGAGGCATTCTTTCTTTCTTTCTTTACCCACTTTAGCCAGATAGCCATCCCTTATATTATTATCCCTTGGTGAGCCCCTTTGAGCCTTTCTATCCTTTACTTCTTGAGCCACATTACAAGCCTAAGTGAAAAAAAAAAAAAAAAACCAATTAATTCCACACCCTGGAGATTTATTGAGCAATGGTTTTCACTGTGATGTTTTGTGTAAGGGTGGGGGTTTGCCCGAGGCGTGCAAAAGTTTAAGTGTGGGGGTTGACCATGTGATTCATTTCTGCTATGTGGTTTTACAAAAAAAAAAAAAAAACAAAAAAAAAAAAAAAAAAAAAAAAAAAAAATAAAAAAAAAAAAAAAAAAAAAAAAAAAAAAAAAAAAAAAAAAAAAAAAAAAAAAAAAAAAAAAAGAAAAAAAAAAAAAAAAAAAAAAAATTGTTTATTTCTATCTTTTCAGTATCTTTGTTTTTATGTTCTTAGTTTAGTTCTTAACTTTTTCTCTTTGTAAATTTCTGGGGTGTTCAGCTTTTTTTTCCATATTCATCCATACCTTTACCTCAGCCCCATTACAACCCTGCATAAAGCCCTCTTGATTTGTGCATGCATGTGTTATTAGCAGTGGAGAAGTAGAATTTGAGCAAGCCTATGGTAGGATGATTTTCTTGAGTTGATTTGAGTGATATACTGAATTAACTGATACACTTGAGAGAAAAATATTGAGAGCATCCTGTGTGAAACCATTTTTGTGTAGTTAGCATGTGCAGCAAAGATTGACATGTCTTGTGATTTGAGATTAAAGAATTTTTGTCTTGATTATTTAACTGTTCAAGACTTGTGATTTTTGTTATCTTTTGTATAGTTGCTAATTATTAGGAAGGATTGGTTGATCTTCACTCTTTTCTTATTTCTTTGTTTTCTTTTAATTTTAGTTTTTGTCCAGGAGTGCAAAAAGATAAGTGTGGGGGAATTTAATGACTCATATTTTATTGCACTTATTTGTTGCTCTTGATTAGTATTTTTAGGATTTTATTTGAATTAAATAATGATGTTTTGAGTTAATTTACATTTTTTAGTTTTTAATTGGGTTTAATTTATTTTCGTCATGATTTTTCAGATTTACACTAATTTGTATTTTGGCCATATCTCACTCTACAGTTGTCCGATTGACTCCGTTCTTGTTGGGTTTTGCAGCTAACAGGAAGGGCTATAATTGCTATTTCAGACTGAAGCCCAATTCGGACGGGAAGATGGTCTAAACCTGAGCTCAAGATGACGTGTTTTTTGCTGAAGTTTTATTATTGGACTTGTAATTTAAATTAAAGTTTTATTTTATTTTATTTTATTATTTTATATTGCATTTTAGACGAATGGGCCGGGCCGATCTGAATTAAGCCCAGCCCACATTGATTTGACCTAGGTGCATATGTAGCACAGGGAGGGAAAACATTTTGGATTATTATGTAATTTTCAGAATTTGGGATCAAGACATTTTCTCTGGAGCGTTCTTCGCGTTCTACGCGTTCTTCATCTTCTTCTTCTTCTTCTTCTATGCAATTTAATTTGTAATCATGTTTATCCTAGCCATGCTAGGCTAAACCCCTTTTAATCAACCTAAGGGGAAGGGATTCCATGGATCTGTTTAGAGGATCTGCGATCAATCTCTAACCAGATTTATTTCTTTACCCTAACTCAGATCAATATCGTGCGATTGTGGATATTCGATCTGAGGTTCGCGATTGCGATTATGGGTGAAGAATGATCATCAGATTTGATGATCCGATTAACCTCAATTGGAAATAAGGATTCTGATTCAATTGAGATCAACCGTGAATTTGGTAATTTTTATCCAATTCGTTTAACCCTAGGTTGGTTAATTTTAATTACGAAGTTTTAACCCCAGTTTTCATATTCTGTCTTTTATTCAACCGAAATCCAAAACCCCCTTTTATTTTCTGTTTTCATAAGCGATTTTTACCAATTCAATTTCCTTGAGAGACGACTTAGGGTTTCCACTTTACTGCAAATTTTTGAACCCTAATTAAAAATAATTTTTAATTTGCACGAGTTCGACAGCTCGTGTCATTACTTCTGAACCTGGTGAGAAGTTTGGATTCCAATCAGGGTCAGACTTCACACTTAATGACTTTCAGCAGCATGCTAACGTTTTTAAAGATTGCTACTTTGGGTTGAATGCTGTCAATGAAGATGGAAAAGTTAGTAAAAATAATCACAAGAAGAGATGGGAGCCCTCTGGAGGAAATTGAAGGTGAATTCTGGCGAATAGTTGAGCAACCAACTGATGAGGTTGAGGTACTAATTATGGTTTATTTTGATAATGTTATTCGTCTTTACTGTCACATAATTAGGCAAACAGTTTATGTGTTGCTCTGTGATTTTGTAGGTGTATTATGGAGCTGACGTGGAAACTAGTGCACTTGGAAGTGGTTTTCCTAAGCCATCATCCTTAACTAAGAGTGATTCAGATCGGTATGCTATGTCTGGTTGGAATCTGAATAACTTTGCGCGACAGCCAGGTTCTGCATTATATTTTGAAGGAAGTGATATCTCCGGAGTTGTAGTTCCATGGATGTTAAATGCACGGTGGAGCTCGTGGTGGTCAACAACTTGTGATGGGTAAATGGCGGTCATTATGGGGTGGCGCACGGTGACTAGGACTGGCGGTCGAAGTTGCACGTGTGGTGGTGATGCTTCGGTTGGTGTCACCTTCACCTTGTTTGCTGTCTTATTTTTGGTTCAAGGTGTCTCCTTTTGGGTTCAAAATGGCAACTTGGTTTTTTTGGCTTCTCTTTTCTTCTCTGATTTTTTTGTTCTGAGGTTTTTGGAATTTCGACGGTGAAGGTTTTTGGTTTTTTTGTCTTATTTTATCTTTTTTTTTTCTTGGCTTCTCCCCCTACCTTGTATGTCGATGCTCCTCAGAATGCTGGTTTCTTCTCTCCCTTCTTGGGCTTGTGTTTTAATTCTTTTTTTTCATCCCCCCTTTTTTCTCACGGAGCCTAACTCTAACTCTTATATAAGAAAACAGGACCCTTTCCTCCTTAAGGAAGAGTTGGATTCCATGCATTCTAAGACACCCAAGCGTACCCAGTCCTCTTCTGTCTGTGACAAAGGAAAAGATAGCTATGTAAATCAGAGGCAATTTTGTCATTTTGGGGGTCAGTTAGTTTGGTAATTGACAAGTGAAAAAAACTATTTTGGATTAATTAATGAGTATACTTACAACGGTCTCTGTTCTTGTGCAGGCATAGTAGCTGATTCAATTGGGTTTAATCATCATTCTGCATTGATGGAACACTTCAAATTGGCTGCAGAATCTCACGCCAATGAGGTTTTTTTTTTCTTCTTTTCTATTTGGTTTTTTAAAACTCTTGCTATTTTTGTGTATCTTTTCCTTTTTTATTTGTGTCTTTTCTCATTCCGCTTAAGACACTCACTCTGATTGTGATTTTTCTCTCGCTTGTGAGAGCTATGGTTGTGAGTTGTGATATATTTCTGTTCTTCAGAAGGTTGATGTTTATTCACCCAAGAATTGTAAACCCTTAATCTTTTTTTACACTGTAGCATGTCCTTTATATGTCGTATTGTTTCTTTCTTTATTTTTACTCTTATTATCAGGAGTTTGAAGACACACTTGGTTACATTGCTAAGATACGTCCCGAAGCTGAACCCCATGGCATATGTAGGATTGTCCCTCCAGCTTCCTGGGTTTTACCTTGTACTCACAAGGAGAAAGATTTATGGGAAAATGCTATATTTCCCACCCATGTTCAGAAAATTGACTTGCTTCAGAACAGGGAACCCATGAGAAAGAAAAGTAGGGGAAGGAAACCAAAATGTAGAAAGTGCTCAAGGATGGGTTCATTAAGGAAAACTGCAAATTCAAGTTCTGAAGCTAATGTTACTTCTGAACCTGGTGAGAAGTTTGGATTCCAATCAGGGTCAGACTTCACACTTAATGACTTTCAGCAGCATGCTAACGTTTTTAAAGATTGCTACTTTGGGTTGAATGCTGTCAATGAAGATGGAAAAGTTAGTAAAAATAATCACAAGAAGAGATGGGAGCCCTCTGGAGGAAATTGAAGGTGAATTCTGGCGAATAGTTGAGCAACCAACTGATGAGGTTGAGGTACTAATTATGGTTTATTTTGATAATGTTATTCGTCTTTACTGTCACATAATTAGGCAAACAGTTTATGTGTTGCTCTGTGATTTTGTAGGTGTATTATGGAGCTGACGTGGAAACTAGTGCACTTGGAAGTGGTTTTCCTAAGCCATCATCCTTAACTAAGAGTGATTCAGATCGGTATGCTATGTCTGGTTGGAATCTGAATAACTTTGCGCGACAGCCAGGTTCTGCATTATATTTTGAAGGAAGTGATATCTCCGGAGTTGTAGTTCCATGGATGTATGTTGGAATGTGCTTTTCGACATTTTGCTGGGTAAGTGGCGAGAATTACACTTTTGTAAGTTTAAATCTATGAATGAGGCAAACTTTAAGGCATACTGATTTTCTATTTCCATCTCTTTCTGTCTCTGTCTGTAGAGTCATAAAGTTATTTTCAAGAAAGCTGAGATGAAAATCTTATCATATGTTTATTTTATAAATATTTTAATTTAATTAAAGGTTCAACGGTGAATAAACAAATAACTTCCAACTGAATAATCATTAAGTTGTGTCTGATGTTTATAGAATCCCTAGTATGTTTAGCACTTCCAATGTTTTAGGTTCACTGCCTTATTTTGATTTGTTTGAATATAAAACAAGTAAAAGAGTAACACCATGTTCTCATTTCCTGCTCCTTCAACAGCATGTTGAGGATCATAACCTCTATTCGCTTAATTATCTGCACTGGGGTGAACCAAAAGTATGGTATGGAGTACCTAGAAGCCATGCTTCAGCATTGGAAGATGCAATGAAAAAGCACTTGCCTGATTTATTTGAAGAACAACCGAATCTACTTAATGAATTGGTAAGATACTTGAAGTTGTACTTTCCTTATTGATTTCAGTTTTTTGGTTGCTTACTTTATTGCGTCCTTGTAGATATTTCATGGACACACAGATTCTAGTTAATGCAATTTTTTCGTTGACAGTTTGCTCGGAATACTGAATGCACTTATTTAGGTTAATAAACTAAAATCATGATGACGTTTTGAATGTTCAAAATGTCACTGCATTTTTTTTAGTTAAAGGTCCACACTCTGATTAGTCTATGTAGAAATATATAGGGAAGCTACAGTGTTAGGAGATAATTTTGATACAGTATTTGAGCCACTATGATCTAGTGATCAAAGAGTTTAAATCTTACCACCTTCATTCTTCATAATCAAATTAAATTTTAGCATTAGGTACGATTGACTCATGCACTATCCACACTTCAAGCCCCAATAGTTCTTGGGTGAGTCAAAGTTCAGTTTAGAGTCTACCCAGTAACCTCCTATTGTGTCAGGGAAAAAGTGGAGATTAAAACTAAGCATCATCTCAATGATTTGTTCCGTACAGCTCTATTATTTTTGCTGTAGTGCTCATATGTAATGTATTAACTTAGACCAATAACTTATTTCGATGTGGTCATGTTTTGTATTAATATTCTCTAAACTCTTTTATTGTACATTTATGTATTGGTCACCTTTCTGTCATTATGTAATGTGCTGAGCTTTGACAATTATATTTCTACCATAGCAATCACACTATCTTACCTCCGAAACTCTCTAGCACATCTGTTCAGCCCTAATGCATGTGTCAGTTATTTTAGTATTCTATGCACAGTACATAAGAGTTTGGGATTCTAGTGGTTATGATTTAATCTTTGAGCAGGTGACTCTGTTATCTCCTTCAATTCTTAAATCTGAGGGGGTTCCTGTATATCCCACCGTCCAGCATCCAGGGGAATTTGTCCTTACCTTTCCAAGGGCATACCATTGTGGCTTCAACTGCGGCTTCAACTGTGCACAGTCTGTGAATGTGGCTCCTGCTGATTGGTTTGTGCATGGCCAGGATGCTGCTGAGCTTTACAGTTTGCAGTGCCATAAGACAACATTGTCTCATGACAAGTTGTTATTTGGGTCAGCTCAGGAAGCTGTACTAGCCCTTGCAGAGCTAACTCTCCATGGAAAAGAAAATCTAAAATATTCAAAATGGAGAAGTGTTTGTGGGAAAGATGGAGTTCTTACCAATGCAGTTAAGGTAATGATTCTTGCATGCTTTCTCCTCCTTGATCTTAACCCCTTTCACGTATTTGAAAGCTCCATAACATTTTGGATGGCATTTATTACTTTAGTTATCATGCAGACATCTATTTTCTTTTTCTTTTCTTTTTTTAAATTCTTTTCTGTTACCCTTTTTTTGACAGACAAGGATAAAGATGGAAAAAGAAAGGCTTGACTGTCTTCCTACTCATTTAAAGATGCTGAAGATGGACAGTGACTTTGATTTGTCTGAGGAAAAAGAATGCTTCTCTTGCTTCTATGACTTGCATCTTTCTGCTGTAGGTTGCAGTTGCTCTCCTGGCAGATATTTTTGTCTTAAGCACTCAAATTTGCTTTGCTCATGTGAAAAGGACAAAATATATGTTCTACTTTGTTTTACTATGGATGAGCTAAGTACATTGGTCAAAGCATTAGAAGGATGAGCTAAGTGTGGGCAAATAGAAACACCAGAATGGTTTCTGCTAATGCTGCAGATGATAGCATGTGTAGACAAGATGTAGAGAGCGCCATGTGCAAAACGAAGAGTCATGAAGGAAAAATCTCAACTTCTTGCGCAGGAACTAATGAGAAGTCAAATTCAAGTATACCTAGCAGTCCTTCCGGCAACGTCTCTTCACAGTTAGGCCACTCAGAGTCGTGTGCACCTATAGATTTTCCTAAGGACAATATGATCAACGAAATGATGACCGCGGACAACAAAGGTAAGCAGCAGCGAGGTTCTTTGGATTTGAACATTGCTGTTGTTTCTGGTGAACCTGGAAGTAGTTTGCTACACATTGCTGATGGCCATCATAATAAGTGTGTTCAATGTGTGGATAAAGTCTGCTGTGCAGAGGCCAGAAAGGAAGGAGACAACATGGAACTTGATGCTGGTGGTATGTGATACGGACCTCAAAGTAAAATAAGGAACAATCAATTAATAACAGAGAAACTGGAACTCTTTGGCCTGAATAATCAGGTGTTTCATATATTTATGGAAATCAAGTGGTAATTACAGAACCTACGACAGTAAACAGAGACCAATTACATGTAAAGGAAACAATTACAGAACTGGAATGTATTACGGTAAAGGAAATGCAGTAAAGGATAGTTGTGAAGCAATTGGAGAGGCTTCACTCTCTCCCAAGGGTTCCAATCCAACAATATTCTCCAAGATGCCTTTTCCCCACCTCCTTCCCCCCTCTTATGCAGGACCCCGTAACTAACTTGCTCCCACACACTTCCACGCTTGCAATCTGTTGAGGGGCAATTTGGACAGCACCACATTATTACATGAGCTATCATGTGTTGGGCCATCTTCAACATCACTTGGGCCAACCACAGCATCCCAAAAGCCCAAAACCTTTTATTTGTATCCCTACAGTACACTTGCTATGGTAGGATCGTATCAATACTCACCCCCTAAACTTTCACCTTGTCCTCAAGGTGAAGATCAGTTCTTTAAATCAGTCCTCCAGGGTCCCATTGTTTGAAATTCAATGACCAACTTATGCATGAAACACAGCAACTACCACCAGGATCCCATTGGGCTTTATGAAAATCAATACATGAAATTGAGGGGAAACTTGCTAAAATGAAAGGCACACAAAAATAAACTTCAGCAAGTCTACCACACCTTAACAAATAGCATTCAACCTTCCCACTAATGAATCCATCCCGAGCAACTGGCCCCAACTTCAATTTCGCAACTGTTATAGAGGATGTAGTAATAGACGAGATAGATGTTTCAAACCTGAACAAAGAAAGATCTCCTTTAATCACTGCCTCCCTACCTTTCTCACCATGCCTGAGGATCATCTCTACAAAATTTGTTATGATTTTGCCCAATTGAATGAGCCATTCCGATCCCAGAACTCTATCTGCGCTAATTAGTTCAAACAAATACCACTCCTCTTTGATTTGGGTATTTTGAAGGTTGCTCTCCACCCCCTTACACACACCCTGGCATTTTATCTTGTCGTTATTCCCCATCTCCATCTGAAACGCAAGGGTCTCGGTCACTGTCAAATGCAAAATGAAGTTTTCCCTTTTTTTATTATCATTTAATTTATTTGATTTGAAAACTAATTTATTTGCTTTGAAAACTAATTTATTTTAATCTAAAATATATAAATTTAATTTTATAAAATTATATAAAATATAAATTTAAACTCATCAAGTATAATAAATACAAAGTTAAATAAAATCATCAAAATGCATCAAATTATAAATTTATTGGGAAATATATTAATCATTTTAAATGACACAATTTTGTGTTATTTTTAATGAAATTATGTCATTTTGGTGTGTTTTTAGTATTTTTTACATTTTCTCTTTTCTATATATTTAGGAAGAAAAAGAAAGTGGAGGAAAGAGAATGTGAAAATATATAAATAACGTAATTTCATTAAAAAGGACAATTTTTTTTAAGTCATTTAAAATAACAAACACTTTTTTCAAATTTTTTAATTTTAAAAATGTTTATAAAATATGAATTATTATATATATAATACTTAAATTTAAATTTTCTCTTCATTGTAATTTTTATTATTCTGATTTTATATTTTCTAGTTATAAAGTGAACCAAATTTATATAAAAGTACATAATAAGTCCATCAGAATAGACATGCAATTTCGTTTTTATATAAATCTTGTTTAAATTTTAACTATAAAATATAAAATCAAAATAACATGTTTATGGATTTTAAATATTGAAATAAATTCCTGAATTATAATTATCTTTAAAATATATTTTGATATTTTTTTTAAACTTTCTTTTATTATGTTTTGATTAATTTGAACTTATATTTGATGCATTTTTATAAAATTTAATTTATATAGTTTAGAATTTTTTTTTGTTAAAATATAATAATACAAGTTATTGCATACTAAATTTTACATTTGGTATATAATAAGGAAATAATGATTCTATGGCAACTGGAGATAAAATTATCTCCTAAATGTCAAAATCGTCATTTTGGGATTACACTAAATAATTTTATCTTCTATTTTGGGAGAAAAACTTTTCTCATATAATAAATATAAGGAAAAAGTTCACCACCCCCTCTAATTTATTCTTTTACCTTTAGTAAAAGTTCCTCAAACAAGAATATAATCAAAATTTATTAACTGGTGTCCAATATAATGATCTGGGTGGTTTGTTTGAAAGAAGCTATCCACACTCCACAGTGAAAAATATAACAACAATATTCGGGTAAAGAATTAGGGAAGTACATATTCAAAATTTGCTTTTCCAAATACTTTTCTCACCTAAAAGCCATGATGCATTATTTCATTATACAATAATCATGAAAAAGCATCATGGGTGGAAAACTACCTAAATAGATAGATTAGGTACAACATTGAACCAGTAAATATCAAATCAAACAACATACAAATAGTGAGGGGAAAAAGAACAACACGATTTACATTCATGTGCAACAGTGTGTTTCTTGCAAACTGAACTATGTCACAACACAGTATGCAGGTAGGTTCACAATTTTGAATACCCAAAAGTTGTATGTTCTGAAAATTGTTCCCCCTCATAACAGGAAAGAAATGCAACGATTTCGCTCATCAAATCGAAAACGAAAATGATGAAATTCAGAGAAGGAAAATAAGGTGCAGAGAATCGAAAATGTTGAGAAAAAGAGAGAGAGAGATACCGTGACCAAAGAATTGGGATGTTGTGTTTTTGCCACAATCACGCTGAAGAAGAAGAAATTGGAACTGCAATGGTGCTCGTGAAGAAGAATACCAGAGAAATTAGGGGTTTAGGTTTTAGGAAAAAAAGCATTGGGCTGACCCGTAGGGTTGTTGGGTTAACCCAAGAGAGATGAGGGTCACTTGGGGCTAGGATCAAAAATAACCCTCTCATATGTGGGCTGGAAAAAAAAGGGCAAAAAATTGGGGCTGTAGGACCCAACCCGCGGGTTGGGGGCTGCTTGGACAGCTCTACTTTATTTTATTTTTATCATTTTTTATAAAAAAAGAAATAGACAAATAATTGATCTCTATTTAATAAATATGAGTCTTTGAGTGGTAAGTTTCATCGTCTTTTAAAAAATATTAAATGTTACTATAAAAGTGCAATTTGATCTTTTGTCCATAGCTTTAGCTGTCTTTGTCGCTAAAGTTATTGATTATTGAAACATAGGGGTTTTGATTTCATAGTTTTTGGATGCTTTGGTTAAATTTCAATACATCATAAGGATATTTGTATTTGTGGGAAGATTCAGAATTTAACTTTTAGTCTGCGTTCTTGTTAAGAACGTTGAATGTGTATAAGAATGTATACTAATGAGTTGGAATTGTGCAGTAAATAGACTCGTGTCTCTATCTTTAGTATATAAAAGTTTAGATTAGGGAACATTTAATTAATATTTTAAAATATTGATAATACCAACTTTTACATTTTTTTCCTTGTTTTGAAACATTATAATAATAAAGGAAAAAATACGTGTCCTTTTAAAAGACACATACTTATATCCTTTTAAGAGAGATAGAGAAACAAATTATGGAGGAGAGAGTGGAAGGAAAAGTTTATAATTTAAAATTAAAAAAAAACATACATTCATCTAAAAAAATGGTCCTTTCAAATGATAGACATTTTTCCAATAATAAAACATATGAATGTAAAAAAAATATAACTAAAATGCCAGAGTGTGCACCCTTCTTTCTCTTTATTTTTGTTGTCCATTGACAACAAAGACTCAAGTTCGCTTCAGGCATAACCACGGTAAAATCCAATATAAAACATCATATATATATGGGGTTTAGCGGATGTACAGTAACTGCACCTAAGGATTGGTGCAGTCATATAAAACTACGTCGTTTTATAGTGTGGAAGCATTAAAATCGGGAAATCATAACCATACAAAGAAAACCTGTCTTCTACTATGCATAAGGAAACTCGTCTTACGCCCTACACACAAAGAAACCTATCTTGTATGGCACACGAGTAATATGCATATGAATGCATCATATCATAAATTAATTTCCAAAACATACCATGTATATAAATCATCCTCTTTAAGAGTTTGGTGGAACAAAAAGAGGATTAACTCCAAGGAACGAAAGCTTACATCTTCGGTAGACTTCCTCTTTTTTGCTTTTCTCTTCTTCAATGTACACAATCACCAACTTCAACACAAAAGTGACCAATAACATATGTGCAATGTGATCAATATACATCGCACACATGAAAACATTAAGTCAAATAGCTAGGAACTCATTAGAACTACTCAATATCAACTTACCTCTATGTAAGTTTCAAGGAAATTAGGTTTTTAACCTAAAGTTCGTTCCAATTATCTCTCTTCAACCATTGGTTCGCTTTGCTCAAAACTACATCATCAATAACATGAATAACCATTAATTTCCATCATCAAACTCCTTTCAAACCACAAATAACATAAGAGTTAATACTTTTTCATGACTAAAATCTCAAAGTGGTCCAAATGGTGAGTTTATCAATTTTTCCTTATCAAGAAACAATCCCAAGTATATTTTGCAAAGGAACATTCATCTAAATCACTCCCTAACTCATTATACCATTAAAATTTTGAATTCACTATTAATGAAAACCTAGAATTCTTAAAATTTCATGAAAATAAGAAAAGATAGGCAATTCCTTATCACAATGAACTCAAAAAAGGAGGGGAAAACTCACTTCAAGTTCTCATGGACACAAACTCCCTCAAATTCCAAGTTTACCCAAGAAACCCGAAATCTTTGGAGGAGGAGATCTCTGTCCACAGTGAACAATGTGTTCTTCTCAAAATTTCTCACAATTTTGGCTTTGGATTCTTTTGATTTGGTGGTCTATAGCTTAAGATACGAAATTATAAAGTTTTCTCCCTATTCTTCAATGGAGGTCGATGATTTGATGGAGAAGAAAAATGATCGGGTCTGATTTTTTAGTCTATTTCTTAATCATTTTTACTCACTTAAGTCATTTAAGTGGGCATCATATTTTGGCTAACCCACAAAATGCCTTTTTTTTTCTTACTCATTTCTAGCCATGAGTCAATATTTTACTCAAAAGTGTGTATGTTAACTCATAACCCATAAATTTACTAAACTCATGAGATATTTTCTCTTTATCTCATTTAAAATTTTTGGTAACTGTAAAATTAATATGTTTTATCGAAAATTACTAAAATATTTTTTTTATCTAAAAAATGATTTCATCTTATTAATCAAATTTCTTTGCTAATTAATTTCTCTTAAGCATGGAAAAATCCTATTTTCTCATTTTATTAGTGTGGGTAATTATATCAGTGATTTAAAGGGTACCAATTTAATGTCAGGAGACGAGATAGATGTGTTTGATTTTATCCATTTCCACTGTATGAATTTTTGCTAAAGTCTTTCAATCTTGTCACAAACTGAATAACGTGAATAATGTAGTTAGGAATGTGATTCTGCACAATGTAGTTAGGAATAATTGATCTAGCAAGAGTAACTTGCCCAGATAAATAAGACGACATGGATTCACCTTGCCTGATGCCACGACCCAAGTGAATATAGACATTTGCGCTCCATTCCAAAAGCACGCAGAATGATAAGGACTTTACACACTGCATAACTAAATGAGTCAAAGGATTAGGCAATCCTGCCTTTTCGAGAACCAACTTAATAAAGTTCCAACTTAAACTATCATACCCCTCTTCTTTTCCATTGGATGAATCATTTCTTGAGCAATTATAATGTTGTCCTTAAATCCATCCAATAATTTAAATCCATCCAAGTTTTAGAAAAGAGCAAGGTTATAGTTATAACTTTTTTTTTATAACCTCTTACAACCATATCTTATCACCGTTGATTTCCGTCAATCAACAGTTATCATTTTAGCAAATTAAACTCATTAATTAATTATTAATTCACAATAAATGATAACCGTTGATTGACGGAAATCAACGATGATAAGATATGATTGTAAGAGGTTTAAAAAAGAAAAGTTGTAAGTATAACATTTCTCTTTAGAAAAATAATAAATATATTATATTTTCATTTTTATTATTTAAAAAACATTTATTATAGTGAAAAAAAATCACAAAATGGATCAGAAAATCTTATTATGAACACGAGTCTTCATCAAGTTTGAAGTACTCCCATTGTTGTCCCGCGGCTCATTTCCAAGCAAATGTATTAGAACCCAATTGATTCATTATTGTCGTTTAATATTTCAATTGGAGAATGACAAATGGACAATACCAGCGAGAATTGGCAGAACATAAATTCGAATTTCTTTTGTATACAGTCCACAATATAATATGATTCAAGTTTTAGTGAATTTAGAAAACCATCCTTACTATCTTAGGTTTCCATTACTCGAAAACAATTGATTGCAAAATCTCACATTCAAGAATGAAAAGATTAAGATATTCGATACCAAAACGTAATATTGTAACACAACAAGCCCAACCCTAGAAGTGTAACACAACAAGCCCAACCAGCAAGCCCAACACAACAGGCCCAACCCCTTAGAGATGGTCCACGTCAGCCCTATTGGCCACTGCCTGCTACCCATGTTGTCGTTGTCCCCATGTAGCAGATTTCCCGACGTAAGACACCAATATGTCTTACGTTGGGATGCTACCTTCCTTTAGTAGCCTCCGAAATACCCCTAAACAGGCATTCCCCCTCCCCAACTACTGCCTTAGGCCCTGTTACCAGCATAACAGGGGCTGCAAAGTACTTGGCAGGGCATATTTAGCCCTCCCTCACTAGAGTTAACCTAGCTCACTCTCTCAATCAAACAAGGCTTCATTCCCTTTATAAATACCCCCACTTTCACCTTACAAAGGCATCTTCAACTTATATGTTGTTACTCTACTGCACCAAAGAGCCTTAAAACCCTGTATTCACACCTTATCCCTCCCCCATACTCTCATTGAATGCACTCCTCCTAGGATTTCATTATTTAGCTTGGTCTATACTTGCGCTGATAGTGATACCCCTAAAGTGACTATTATACCCTACTGGGGTTATATATCAGGCTTGCAGCACCTTAATAGTTCAGTTTACAGTCCACAATAAAATATGATTCAAGTTTTAGTGAATTTAGAAAATCATCCTTACGATCTTAGGTTTTCATTACTGAAAAATAATTGATTGCAAAATCTCACATTCAAGATGAAAAGAGCAAGATATTTGATACCAAAACGTAATAGTGTACAATAATAAATATTGAATCCTAAGCCATATAATTTAGGCACAAATATCAAATGTAAAAGAAAAAAAAAATTGAATTATATGAAATTAAAATACCAGTTTTAAGTTTATTAGTTGAAGACATAATTCTTCATGTAAAAATCTTGCAAGGTTTAAAAGACTATTTTTTCTTTGAAGTTCACACACTTTATTCACAACTATAATTTTTGTATGTGCTATGTGAATTGTTGGATTATACTAGTGTTACTGAAAGGCTTTTTGAGGAGATTCAATGCTAGAGTAGTGTATTCCGCGCACTTACATTATAAGAGGTGTATCCTTTGTGTTGATGAACTATAATGATTCATTAATATCTCAAACTACAATGGTCCTATACGCTTTCGTTGATCCAATTATTCTCTCACTTCCCACCATATTCACATATCTAGTCTATGTATATGTTATGTGAACACAAAGGAGATGTAGTGTCAAAACCTAATTTCGGGTCCATGAGTGATGCATAGGCAAAACTTATTCCTATTATCGATTTTCCTAGCTAGGCTAATTTTTACCAAAATACATTAACAAATTTATAATTAATCTTGCTTGTAAAAATAATGGACCAATTGTAGAGTGTAAACCAATAAGTCTTACAAAAAATAATATAAACCTTACCCACACGAAATGATGGGTGAGGCAAACCACCAATAGCGAAACAAACTCCCATGATCAAACAAAAGGAGTGGAATTAGGATTTAAATAAGTAACTATTTCTACAAAAATATATAATTAAAATCAGCATGAGTTGTGAGTAATTTATGAGATTGATAACAAACGAGATATTGGGGGTAGTGAGGATCGAACCCGGTACTATAACACCTCACAATTCTAAATTAAGTAATTAAAGTGTTAAGTGAGTAATTAAGTGAAGGATTAGTGAAAATCCCAAAGATTAGGCCAAATTAAGTAATTAAAGTGTTGAAATTGGCAAAATGTGCCTAAAGTGTAATATTTCGCAAAACGTTGCGTAAAAGTCGTAAAACAGAAAAACGGCGATTGAACTAGTTTTTGGGTAACCTAAGTAAGTGTAATAAAATGAGAAAGAAAATTTAGAAAAATAAAACTCAATTTAACACTGATATGGCCGAACCCTACATAGTGGTGAGGTGAGGATTTGACGTTTTCGCGTTTTGTCGTGTTTTGACTGAAACTGACGGCTATGCATGGTTGTATAGGTGGCCGTACGTGGATATAAACTCGGAACAGTGAAACAGTGGATTGCCCTTGGTCCTGGACCAAGTTGACTGAGGTAAGTGATGTGATTTGCACATGCTATTTTGAAATTCATGAGTGGTTAAAGTTCTAAGTGTGTGGAATTGTCATCTGTGTAGGCGTTCCCTGTGTATCAAGTTATAAGTGGAGTTTCTGCGGAGCTCAGTGGACGGATAAAAAGAAAGGTAACCTCTTGGTACAGGGGCTTGTTCCCCTTTTGTGTTCCACCTTACTAGTTGATGGCAACGGTAGGAAGTGTGTATGAGTAGTGTAGAACAGCATGAGCATGCATATGCATTATCACAGTGGGTACTTATGTACCAGATCTCTGGCCAGTAGATATTTTTAGCCTTCGAGCAAGTTTCCGGACTGCCACTGGATAGGTCTCCGAGAGGGAGTTCCAGTTGACCCAGGGTCGTGGTGTGTAATCCGGATAGGAGTACACTAGGTTGTCTCGGGTGTATATGGTTGGAAGGGGTACCTTGGTGGGTTGTTCTATGAACACGCCAGGGGTAGTACCCATAGGCGTATAGCCGAGGACATGGCGTGGTATTGGTAGCTACCATTCCCGCATGTCGTAGTTGTTTCTGATATTATCCCCCTTTCTCTAAATCCCTTGCTTTATCCCGTTTTATAACAGTGATGGTGTTTTATATAATTGATATACATCGAAGTGAACCATTGGGCGGAGTTTTCTCCAGAACCTCTTGGTTACTGAGATATATCTGTATATCTCACCCCGTCTCGGGGCATTTATTTCAGGATGTACCAGTGGATATGGAGCAACGAGCAAGAAGCCCGCATGATGATGAGTGGAGCAGGGTTGCATATTTTGCTTTTTGGTGGCCATTTGGCCTAGGCTAGACTTAGAGCACGAACATGTATATGTATGTAGGAGGAGTCCATTAGCATTATGTTCATGTTATTTTGGCTAAGTTTAGCTATCATGTCATTTTAGTTTATGAAGTTATTTGGCAAGTGAAGTTGTAATATGTAAATATTCGTAGTTTAAAGTTAAAGTTGTAAATGTAATTGTAATCCAGTTTTGTAAATGTACCATGGATGTATGTATTATGATGGAAGGGCTTTAGGCCTATTTTAGGTTTATGATTACCCGTATGATGATTTATGCATGAAATTGAAAGTTAGTGATTGAAATTATAAAGGATTTGAAAGTAAACTGCTTATGTTTTAAGTGTATATTGGATTGGGTTGTAAGTGCCCCCAAGACGTTGTTGGTCCTTGTGTGTGCCACCCATTGGATTTTGCTGGATTTCAGGTTTATTAGTAGTGTTAAACAACTTATGCAAATTTGGGGATTTTAGGAAATACAAAGGAAACTCTGGCGAATTTTCTGTAGAATTGACAGTTTTTGGGTGAATTTCGGGAGAGCATATCTCTCTCCACAGTGGTCCAATTGGGAAGTGCCATATGCCATTTTGAAGCTTAAGATATCCCCTATGTTGTGTCAAAATCCTAGAATCATTGGTGGTGTGCGTAGCCCATGGTGGCTGATGGCATAATCTGCCCTGTTCTGGCCAGTACCAGTGGGCAGATTCGGGTCTGTGTTGGGAAATTAATTCCCACTTCGTTACTTGGTCAAATTAAGCATACGATATATCAAATCGAAGTTTGAGGTGTCTAGTTTATGGTGTAAAAGTTTGAGAGACAGTGGCTTGGTGGTTAGGTGCAGAATATCCCGTGAAGATTGGAGGTTTTGGGCTGTTTTGGAGTTGGTGGGCAATGTTGTTTGTCCAACTTCAAACGGCGATAACCGGAGCTCACGAGCTCGGAATCGAGTGTGTGATAGCTTGTTAGAAAGGTAATTGAATAAGGAAAAAAGGATAACCTGGAGTCTAGGTTTGGATTTTTGTTTTGTGTTCGCAGAAAAATAAATTAGTGAATCTGGTTAAGTTGGTAAAAATGTAAAAGTGAGGAATTGGCTAAGTGGGTTTATGGGAACCCCTTAGTGTCTTGTATGTAATAAAATTAAGTGTATAAATAGTTTAAATAAGTCTTCCGCTAGTGTTTCAGTTACGATCACGGCTTTTTATTATTACGTTTTTTATACGTTACTGTTCGCGTAATAATCGAAAATAGTTTATTCTCATTTTTATAAATGAATTGCTATGATTGTAACTGCGCTTAATATCATAATTAATGTTAACAATACCGGTGTACAACGGGCTGTTACATTTTATGGTACCAGAGCAGTTTTGTTAGGGAACTCTGATAATATATATAGATGTGTTATGTGCTACATAGTTGTATGTAGATTCTTATCGATTACTGTATATGTAATTCCTTAGTGTGGGTCTGATCAACCCATTCCTTTGTGTTACATGTAAGAACCCGCACCGCTAATTAAGGTAATTAGTGAATTAATTATGATAATTAGGAAATAATTCCATAATTGACCCTAATAATTATTAATGGGCTTAGGTAATTATATTGAGTGAGTAAAAATGCTAAAAGTCGCTTTTCGGAAGAAAAGCGCAGATACCGGTTCTGCTACTCGGTATAAATGCGTACCGGAAAAGTATCCCGGAAAATTATAACGAATGCATGATAATTACTAGAATATTATGTAGGACTTGTAAAACAAGTTTCAAGTCGAAATGACGTAATCTGATGCCAGAACTGATACTGGCTATGGAAAAGCGCGTACCGGAAAGGTGCTCCAAAAAATAAAATAAAAATATGACAAATCTTAGAAAAATGTGTAGGTCTAGATTCCAAAGTTTGGGATCAATATCTTTTACTTTGCGATTAAGGCTAATACTGTGTGATTAGTGGCTTGTGCCTATAAATAGACATATTTGGCACAAAACCCTAGACATTTTACACTACCTACGTGACTTGTGGCTGCTGCTGCCACCCTTCTTCTTCTTCTTCTTCTTCTTCTTCTTCTTCCTTCTTCATTCTTTAGCCAAGTTATCACCTTTCATGCTTGTTTAAACATTTGTGAAGGTGAGAGTTAACCTTGGGGTTGCATTGTGGCCATCATTCTGAGTTGAGAAAGCTGTGTGTGTAGTTAGAGAGCATGAGTTTGGAGCTTTAGTGATGGCTACCTTGTGGTAGTCATTGTGAGCTTCAAAGTGCCTTCTTGTGGTGCAAGAACCCATCTTGAAGTGCCATTTTCGTGCTCCTACTTAGGCTGAGTTTGAGGAACCTTGGGAGAGCTCCAAGAGCACAACTTGCCTCTGTTTTGAGCTTTGGTAAGTTACCTCACCATGATCATGAGTTTATGATGCTTAAAGTTGATGTCTTGGCCATGTTTAATGAGTAAACAAGAGGGTATAAGGTATATGAACCTAAAATGAACTAAAGATGCATGCTTTAACGTGTACATGTGTTAAAAGTGGGATCTTTGGGTTGGATATTCACGAAATGCAGAAACTGCATTCTGTCGTGAGATATCCGGATATTTGTCGAACAGATATCCGGATATCAGTATCCGGATATGGTATCCGGATATTCATATCCGGATATGGGATCTGGGTATCCGGATATGACATATTCGCATATGTCCAGTGTGATATCCGGATATGGCATATCCGGATATGCCCCTTCTGATATCCGGATATCCTGGGTTCTGCGCAGACAGGAGCTGTACTGTATGAACAGTAAGCTATTGGGTGTGTGTGGACCCTAGTTTAAGGGAGTTGAACTTCTGTAATTAATGAACTAAGTCAGAATCACATGATTAAGGACTTAAGGCTTTGATGGAAGCCTTAAGACGTAAAACGTAAAGGAAAGGCATAGTCTTTAAGTTGTATGCATGTTGTGCATTAATATTGACTTGTTAATGGTCCATATCAGATTGTGATACTGCTGTTTGTGGACTTGTGAGTGGTTGGACTCTTGGCTTGGATAGCTAGCTTGCAAGGTAAGCTTTCGTGTCCTCGGTTTAGCCATTTTGATGTTCCACCATGTCCCATGGGGATGGGTTTATGCATGCTGTGTTACATGCTTTGATTATTTTGGAAATGCTGTTGAGTTGTTTATATGTAATGAGCTATTATGATATGCATGTGGTGTCCACCTAGACGGCAATCCTGAGTATGTAGTACATACAAGATGGAGAAGCATGTGGGTGAGGTGCAGGTAGTATCCATGTACTCATGTAGGCATAGACGTATTCCTACATTTCTCTGGCCAGTAGATTTGAAAGCACACATGACATGATTAATTGCTGCATTGCATGATTTTGGAACTTATACTGTAATACTGTTTTAGAACTTATATTACACATGTAAGTGAGCTTGGGGTGGAGACTCCTTGAGGACCCCTTGTCTTACTAAGATTTCTTGTTAGAGATCTCACCCCACGTTTGGGGACGCTTATTTCAGGATCAGGTAATGTTGAGGGCTCAGGTGGCAGGAGGCCAGAGCTGAGCTGATATTTATGACATGCTGACGTGCTGGTTGTGGATTGCTGTTTATTTGACTGCTGTTATGTTTTCTGCTTTATTTATGTTAAGTTATGTTGAGACTATTTGTGGGCATTGTTGCCTTATTTGGTGAGCATGGGGTTTGTCCATGCCACATGGTTTGACTTTCGTCTTTGAATTTAATGTAGTAATTAATGTATCGGGATTTTGACCCAGGCTGCATGTTGTAGTCCTGTGGTTCTAGATACACACATTATATTTATGTACGAGGTATTCAGTTAGTTGTCTTGCAATTTACATACAGGCAGTATTTTTATGAAAATGATTAAGTAATCAAGTTGGTTAAGTTAATGACGTCATAATTGAATTAAAGAAAAAAGTTATTCCGCATTTTAATTAAGCGAGGCTTAATACGATAGTGTGTTAACAATCCGGGTTAACACGGGCTGTTACATTTTATGGTATCAGAGCACTTTCTAGGGAAAAGCCCGTATGTATTGCAATAACTTAGGATGTGTCGTTGCGTGTCTACTTTGCGTTCTCTCTGACTGGTGTGTGTTATGATGATGCATATTTGACCACATGGCGTGGGCCTGATCAACTCATTCTTTGTGTAACTTGTGCAGAGTCATGGTGCCACCAAGGAGGAACACAAGTACGAGCGAGGATCAGACGGATCCTGTCCTGGCTGCATTAGCTGAGATGCAGGCGGCCCGACTAGCCAACCAGGAAGCCACGAGGCTGGCAAACCGGGCAATGCTGGACGCTATTCGAGATGCGAACCGGCAAACCACGGCAGAGGTTCTGGAGGAGAACCAGATGGCCAACATGACTATGATGAGGGTCATGTTGGAGGAGTTGAGGGCTGGTCCTGCTGCGGGCCAGGGTCCTCCACCGCCTCCACCTCCGCCTAGTCAACAGGAGGACACCCAGAGCCAGATGGGTGAGGGTAGTCACTTGACGGGGGCTATGCAGACTATCCCCGTACTTGCTGAGGATCGTGACGAGATCGATCGCCGGCTGAATGCTTTCCGCAAGCATAAGCCACCTACCTTTGACGGATCGTATGATCCCATTGCTGCTGCCAGATGGCTACAGGCGCTGGACAAGATTTTCCGGATCATGCAGTGCACCGATCCGCAGAAGCTGCTGTTCTCCACGTACATGCTGGAGGGCGAGGCCCATGAGTGGTGGACCAACCTATCTCAGGTCTACGAGACGCAGGGCCATGTGATGACGTGGCCATTCTTCGAGGAGAGCTTCTTGGGCCAGTACTTTCCTTACGACTCTCAGGAGAGGAAGCAGGGAGAGTTTGACCGATTGGTGCAGGGCTCGTTGTCTGTCGACGAGTACCTGGCCAAGTTTAATGAACTGGTCAAGTTCTCTCATTTCCGCATGGCGAGACCAACTCCCGTTTTTCTGGCGGCCAAGTTCCGGAGGGGACTTAATGAGGATATTGTTGGACATCTCGCTGGTTCTGCTTCGAGAGACTTCGGAACGTTGGTGCAGCAGTGCCGCGACATCGAGGATTACTGCCGTGCAAGTCAGGCCAAGAGGGCCAAGGTTGAGGTGCCGCAGAGCGCTGGTGGTTCCACTCCCTGGAAGAACAAGAATTTCGCCAACAAGGGCAAGGGCAAACCGTTGGCGGCTAAGCAAGCGCCGAATCAGTTCAGAAAGACTGCTGCTCCGGGGAACGCCGCTAGACCTCCTGCTCCCAGATGTTCGGGATGCGGGAAGTCACATTTTGGGCCGTGCTCTACCGGACAGTTGATATGCTTCCAGTGTGGCAAGGAGGGCCACTACTCCAGAGATTGCCCGTCGGCGAGAGTTGCTGCAGTGCAGGCTGTGCCGTTGCAGATGGTTCCTACTGGGGCGCCAGCCGTGCCACCTACTACCGGGCGTGTGTATACGTTGGATCGTCAGCAGTCGGACAGAGCTCCGAACCTGGTCAGAGGTACTGTTACCATTGGTGGATCAACTGTGGATGTTTTGTTTGATTCCGGGGCAACGCACTCTTTTGTTGCTACCCCTATTGCTGTGGGGCTTGAGTTGCCCAGTGATGTGCTTTCTCCACCGATGCGGGTTACCACCGCCACCGGAGAAAAATGTTTGACCTCCACTGTTCATCGCGATGTAGCGTTTCAGTGGCATGGATTGGTTGTCCAGAAATTGTGCAATGATTGACTGTTGTGCCAAGAAAGTGGTGATGTCTCCGGGTGGGTCCACAGCCAGTTCCTCACCGTTCATTTCAGTCCTGCAGGCGAGGAGGGCCTTGAGAGCAGGGGCATTTGGCTATGTCATGTTGGGAGGTTTGGTGAGTGGGACACAGGAGGATCTCACTGGCATTCCTGTGGTGAGGGAATTCCTCGAGGTGTTTCCTGAGGAGATTCCTGAGTTCCCACCACCGAGGGAGATAGAGTTCTCCATTGACTTATTGCCTGGTGTGGGGCCTATCTCGTTGGCTCCATACCGGATGTCGCCACCAGAGTTGGCGGAGCTGAAGAAGCATATTTAGGAGCTTTCAGCGAAAGATTTCATTCGGCCGAGTGTGTCTCCTTGGGGAGCACCGGTCATATTTGTGAAAAAGAAAGATGGGACCATGCGGTTGTGCACCGACTACAGACAATTGAACAAGGTGACAATCAAGAACAAGTACCCTCTTCCACACATTGATGATTTGCTGGATCAGCTCAGGGGTGCTTGCGTGTATTCCAAGATCGACCTCCGGTCCGGTTACCATCAGATACGGGTAAAGCCGGAGGATGTCCCAAAGACAGCGTTTCGCTCGAGGTACGGGCACTACGAGTACTTGGTGATCCCGTTTGGACTCACCAATGCACCCGCAGTGTTTATGGACTACATGAACAGGATTTTCCAGCCGTACCTGGATCAGTTTGTGATCGTCTTCATTGACGACATCTTGATCTACTCCAAGACGGAGGAGGAGCATACCGAGCACTTGAAGATTGTGTTGCAAGTGCTAAAAGAGAAAAAGCTTTATGCTAAGCCGTCAAAATGTGAGTTTTGGCTCAAGGCGGTGAAATTTCTGGGTCATGTGATTTCTGCTAATGGAGTTGCAGTTGATCCTAACAAGATTGAGGCCGTGATGGACTGGGAGAGGCCCAAGACGGTTACAGAAGTGAGAAGCTTCTTGGGTTTGGCAGGCTACTATCGGAGGTTCATAGAGGGATTCTCCAAGATGGTGCTACCAATGACTCGCCTGACCCGAAAGGAGACTCCATTCGTGTGGACACATGAGTGTGAGGAGTGTTTCCAGGAGTTGAAGGAGAGACTGACTACTGCTCCTGTGTTAGTCCTTCCTGATCCTGCGGAACAATTCGAGTTATACTGCGATGCCTCTGGAAAAGGACTTGGTTGTGTGCTGATGCAGAAAGGGAAAGCGGTTGCTTACGCTTCAAGACAGTTGAAACCTCATGAGGAGAACTACCCGACTCACGACTTGGAGTTGGCAGCCATTGTTTTTGCTTTCAAGATTTGGAGGCATTACCTGTTTGGCATGAAGTTTGCTGTATTCAGTGATCACAAGAGCCTGAAGTATCTGTTTGACCAGAAGGAGTTGAACATGAGACAGCGAAGATGGATGGAGTTCTTGAAGGACTATGACTTTGAGTTGAGGTACCATCCTGGCAAGGCCAATGTGGTAGCTGATGCTTTGAGTCGGAAATCCGTGAGCTTATCCAGCTTAATGATGAACGACTACGAGATGATCGAGAAGTTCAGAGACTTGAGAGTGAACTCCTTGTTTGGGGGCGCGCTACTCGAAATGGAAACAGCAGAAGTGATTAATGAGCTGATGGAAAAGATCAAAGAGGCGCAAGTGCAAAGAGAGTGCCTCGATTATGTGAAGAACCAGGACGGTGTGTCTTGGAACGAGGACGGATTGCTGCTGTTCCAGAAGAGGATTGTTATTCCTCGAGGGCCATTGACCGAAGAGGTTATGACAGAGGCTCATAAGGGCCGGTTCACTATCCACCCTGGTGCTACGAAAATGTATCAGGACTTAAAGAGAAATTTTTGGTGGCCGGGCATGAAGAAGGACATAGCGGTCTACGTGTCCAAATGCCTTATTTGTCAGAAAGTGAAGATCGAGCACCAGAAACCGTCTGGTAAGCTTCAACCTCTGGAGATCCCGCAGTGGAAGTGGGAGAGTATTTCCATGGACTTCGTGGTGGGATTGCCTAAAACCCAGGCTGGTTGTGACTCTATCTGGGTCATTGTGGACAGATTGACCAAGTCTGCCCATTTTCTTCCAGTGAAGGTGAGCTTCACTACAGAGCAGTTGGCCAAGCTTTACGTCCGCGAGATTGTGAGGCTTCACGGGGTGCCCGAGAGTATCATCAGTGATAGGGACCCGAAGTTCACATCTCGGTTCTGGGAGGCGCTGCAGGAGGCTTTTGGTACGCAGTTGAGATTGAGTACCGCCTATCACCCTCAGACTGACGGACAGACTGAGCGGACCATCCAGACATTGGAGGACATGCTGAGAGCTTGCACGTTGTAGCAGGGTTCTGCATGGGATAGGTACCTTCCGTTGGTTGAATTCTCATACAACAACAGTTTTCATGCTAGTCTGGGCATGGCACCCTACGAGGCGCTGTATGGTAGGAGGTGTCGGACTCCTACCTGCTGGTCTGAGGTTGGAGATAAAGAGCTGTTTGGCTTGGACTTTGTCCAAGATACTACCCTTCAGATCCAGATGATCAGGGAAAAGTTGAAGCAGGCGCAGAATCGCCAGAAAAGCTACTACGATGTCAAGCATCGACCACTGGAGTTCAGTGAGGGTGAGCACGTGTTCGTGAAACTTTCACCTGTCACCGGTGTTTGACGGGCACTCGGCGTGAGGAAGTTGAGCCCGCGATTCATTGGGCCCTACCAGATCCTTGGTAGAGTAGGACCAGTTGCCTATCGACTCGCCTTACCTCCGAACCTAGCCAACATCCACGACGTGTTTCACGTGTCTCAGCTTCGGAAATACATAGCAGATCCTTCGCACGTGGTGCAGCCGGATGATGTGGAGGTTCGGGAGAACCTAAAGACTCCGGTCGGAGCACTCAAGATTCTCGATCGAGGCGAGAAGCAGCTTAGGAGCAAGATCATTCCGATGGTCAAGGTGCAGTGGACTGGGCGTAGTCCCGAGGAGTGCACGTGGGAGCGAGAGGACGAGCTTCTCCGACAGTATCCCGACTTTCGAGACAGGTATGCTTCTAATTTTGAGGACAAAATCCTTAAAAAGGTGGGGTGAATGTAAGAACCCGCACCGCTAATTAAGGTAATTAGTGAATTAATTATGATAATTAGGAAATAATTCCATAATTGACCCTAATAATTATTAATGGGCTTAGGTAATTATATTGAGTGAGTAAAAATGCTGAAAGTCGCTTTTCGGAAGAAAAGCGCAGATACCGGTTCTGCTACTCGGTATAAATGCGTACCGGAAAAGTATCCCGGAAAATTATAACGAATGCATGATAATTACTAGAATATTATGTAGGACTTGTAAAACAAGTTTCAAGTCGAAATGACGTAATCTGATGCCAGAACTGATACTGGCTATGGAAAAGCGCGTACCGGAAAGGTGCTCCGAAAAATAAAATAAAAATATGACAAATCTTAGAAAAATGTGTAGGTCTAGATTCCAAAGTTTGGGATCAATATCTTTTACTTTGCGATTAAGGCTAATACTGTGTGATTAGTGGCTTGTGCCTATAAATAGACATATTTGGCACAAAACCCTAGACATTTTACACTACCTACGTGACTTGTGGCTGTTGCTGCCACCCTTCTTCTTCTTCTTCTTCTTCTTCCTTCTTCATTCTTTAGCCAAGTTATCACCTTTCATGCTTGTTTAAACATTTGTGAAGGTGAGAGTTAACCTTGGGGCTGCATTGTGGCCATCATTCTGAGTTGAGAAAGCTGTGTGTGTAGTTAGAGAGCATGAGTTTGGAGCTTTAGTGATGGCTACCTTGTGGTAGTCATTGTGAGCTTCAAAGTGCCTTCTTGTGGTGCAAGAACCCATCTTGAAGTGCCATTTTCGTGCTCCTACTTAGGCTGAGTTTGAGGAACCTTGGGAGAGCTCCAAGAGCACAACTTGCCTCTGTTTTGAGCTTTGGTAAGTTACCTCACCATGATCATGAGTTTATGATGCTTAAAGTTGATGTCTTGGCCATGTTTAATGAGTAAACAAGAGGGTATAAGGTATATGAACCTAAAATGAACTAAAGATGCATGCTTTAACGTGTACATGTGTTAAAAGTGGGATCTTTGGGTTGGATATTCACGAAATGCAGAAATTGCATTCTGTCG
>JAVKPL010011446.1:0-50799 GCA_032173675.1 Gastrolobium villosum | reverse complement strand
CAAAGATATATGGAGATAATGGATCCCCTTGTCGAAGCCCCGTACATGGTGTAAACTCTTTTGTTGTAGCACCGTTCCATAGCACATTCATAGTGCAAGTAGAGACACAACTAATTATTAGTGATATGAGCTTCTCAGGCAACTCAATATCTCTCAAAGTATCTTCAAGGAACTCCCAACTGATTCTTTCATAAGCCTTTTCAAGGTCAAGCTTCACAGCCATCTAACCCTTGTTCCCCTTCTTCCTTCTCATAGAATGGATAATTTCCTGAGTGATGATAATATTATCTGCACTATGACGCTCTTTCACAAAACTGCATTGATTAGGCATCACAATTTGAGGCATATGCTCTCGTATCCTGTTCGCTAAGATCTTAGTAATAATCTTGTAAACAACATTGCAAAGACTTATTAGTCTGAATTGCGAAATTGTTTCCGAATTATCTACCTTCGAAATTAAGCAAATCAAAGTCTGGTTAATATCACGGATTGCTTGTGGATGACTGAAAATGTCATTCACTAAGTTCACAACTGAATCTCCAATGTGATGCCATTGAGATTGGAAAAAAACCGCATGAAGCCCATTAACTCCAGGAGCCTTGAAAGGGCTCATGTTATCAACAACATTCTTCACCTCCGCTCTGCTTGGGGACTTATCAATTCTGGCCAGAATATTTATATCTATACGAGGAAAAGCTCCTCTAAGAGGAAAAATAGGTTTTTGGGCAGCATCCTCAGAATAAAGCATCATATAATAATTTACTGCTAAATCTACAATACCTGCAGCATCTCCAACCCACTCACCATCATCATTTTTCAAGACCTCAATCCGATTTCTTCGACGTCTGGAGGCTGTGATGGAGTGAAAATATTTATTATTCCTATCACCAAAAGAAAGCCAATTACTTCTCGATCTTTGATACCAATTAAGCTCCTCCCGAAGGTAAATAAGATTAAGCTTAGTCCACAAGCTCCGTTGCAACTGCTCCAAAGGACCATGATAATGATAGTTCAGCTGCTCATCAATGCCTCGAATCCTAGCATGAAGATTAGCTTTTTCACGATTCTCCACTAGAAAAGACTTCCTATGACAGTCCCTAGCCCTTTGCTGAAAATTTTGACAAGTAGGAGTCCAGAGCTGGTTCTCCTTCCAACAGTGTTCCACAATACCATCAAACTCTCCGCTGGTAAGCCAGGAAGCAAGGAATTTGAAAGGCTTTATTCCATCCTTGGCTCTATAAGGTTATCCATCCCAAAGAAGAATAGGCCGATGGTCAGAAGAGAAAAAAGGAAGATGGCTCAATAACCTATCAGGAAAAGCAACATTCCAAGCCTCATTAGTGCACAACCTATCTAATCATTCCCGAAGTGCACCCCTCCTCCAAGTGAAATTTGGACCCTTATGACCTGCATCTGATAACTTGCATTCCTCCAAACAAGCATTAAATTCATTAATAGCACCCCAGCAAGGCTCCCCTCCACCTATTTTGTCAAGCGCTGTCAAGTATGCATTAAAGTCCCCCATAACAGCCCAAGGAATTGAAGGATTAGTGCACAACTGACAAAGACTCTCCCAAAGCAGACGCCTCTCAATCCGCTTGGGACTACCATACACAAAAGTCACCTGCTCACTCTTGTTCTCATGCCGCCAATGAAGATTAGCATGAATATATTGGTGATAAGAGTCCATGACCTGAACAGCGACATCTTCATTATTCCACATAAGCCAAATGCCACCAGAATAACCCATAGCATCTCTTTTGTAATGATTTTGAAAACCCATTTTCTTAATCACACGGTCCGCTCTTTCACCACTAATTCGAGTTTCCAGTAGGACCAACAACTTTATACTAAACTTTCTTCTCATATCCTGAATAAGAGGACAAAGACCTCGTCTTCCTGCCCCCTAACATTCCATACGCAGACAAACATTAAGAAACCACATGAAGAAAGGTCCTCAAAGATGTCCTGAAACCACCTATCTAAGTTCAGTATGAACGGTGGTGCCACCCATGGTGACAATAGATCCAGCAGGAAACATGTCTTTATGAGTTTTCTCAAACCGACGCATAAGCTCCAAAGCATCTGGCGGTTTCTTCTTCGAATTGGGAGCTCCATCGTTGTGCTGATCCAAAGTACCATCAGCTAGTTTAACAGAGGTAGATAGATGCATCCCAATCGACTTTAAAGCATTCCCTCCGCGGTACTGCTTGGGGTTGGTTTTCCCACTCGCGGAAGAAGCTTTTTTAATTCCTAGTCTAGGTTTGAGCTTTGGTCCCATGTCCTTTCCTGACTTTAAGGATCATGGGTTGGGTTTAGAACTATGTCTAGAATGAGATTCTGATTTCTTCATAGGCTCACCTATTATCTTAGCACCTGATACGCTTCCTTTTTCAAATTGGTCTTTAGGACACTCCAATCCTACATCAGCATTTTCTGTAATAACTAAATGACTGATGTCATTTCCAACTATATAATTGTCATTAACTACGTTTTCATTTTTTCCTGATATAACCTCCTTTCCATTACGTGCATTATCTGTAATAACTAAATGACCGTTATCATTTCCAACCACATAATTATCATTAACTACGTTTGCATTTTTTCCAGATATAACCTCCTTTCCATTATGGGCATTATCTGTAATAACTAAATGACCGTTATCATTTCCAACCACATAGTTAACATTAACTACATTTCCGTTTTCCCCAGATATAACTTCCTTTCCGTTATCACCAGATATAACTTCCTTTCCTTTTGAAACATTCATCCCCATAATCTCTGCAGGAGTTTCCTGAATTTCAGTGATTGAGTTTAAATCAGCATTTAAAATTTCATAACGGGAGCCCTTGCCATCTCCGGCGGTTTCTGCACCACTTGACCTCCGGCGAATTTTGCACCAGCTTGGCCGCCTTCTTAGATGCTGCCCCTAACGCTACAACAGCTTATCTGTCATCTTTCTTAGAGACATCTGATCGAGAGCTACCCTGATGCTGACCACCCTTTGGAATTTTCCTTCGTCGAACGGGTCTTTGGACTATCATCCAACTTCCGAATGCGCCACCATCCTTCTCCACTCCCCTTCTTGAAACTACTTTATCACAAGAAAGAGGGACCTGGCCAATTACACCCTTCAGACCTTGACTAGCTTGGATAAGAGAAGGGCAAGTATCCTTCCTATGACCATAACGGCCACACGAAAAACAAATTAGGTGAAGTCCCTCATGAGCAACCTGAAACACCCGATCAAAAATATTGAATCTTGAAAGGAAAGCCTTTCTCAAATCCACCTCCACACAAACTCTAGCAAACTTCCCCCTTTGAGTTATTTCTTTAGCTCCCACGGCACACTTCTTAATAGAATTGTGATCAATTTTCAATGGTCGTCCAAACATGATGGCAATCCTCCAAAGATGTTGAGATGTATACAATTCCATGGGTAAGCCCGGAAATCTAATCCAAATAGCAATCTTCGTCACCGAATCATCAAATGGATCAAAAAATGGCCTCCAACGTTGAACAGTAACATAGTGATCAGCAATCACCCATGGTCCCTCGTGTAGGACATGATCATAATATTTTCCATTCCTGAACCTCACCACGTAGTAATCGTTTTCTAAGTCAATAAACTCATGAGCCCCTGTCAGACCCCACATCTTCTGTAATCTACTGATAAAAATTTTTGCTCCCAATCTCTTTCCCAGCAATTTGATAATCAGTGAATTCTGCCACTGCTTACAGTTCTCCTTATACTCCTCATCTGAGAATCTGTATATAGGGCAGAATGGATCATCATCAACAATCTCCACTCCACTAAGCTTTGCTACCAGCTCCTCATCATCCTGATGTAGTTTCGACATCCAATCATCCTCCTCACTCGCCTTTTCTCCCCAGTTGCCATTAAAATGCATAAGGCTATCCTTATAGGAAATAACCTTACGAGTCTCCTTCAAAGGTTCAACAGGGCTTCTATGTGATTCCTCCCTATGACAGACCATCATGACATCATCCTTCGTTTTTTTAATACTTCTACGAAGCAAATCATCCTCCTCTGTCGTGGCAGCGTTGGCCTCCTTTCCGTGTTCTCCATGACCACTCTCAGTGTTCTCCATCTAATGGGGTAAATGAGATTTTCTCCTTTGTTGTATTTGTTCTGCTTATTCTAACGCAAGAGCTTCTTACTTTTTCATGTTAAGTATATTTTAGTAAGGTAATTATCAACTAACATATTCAGCACAACATTAATCATAATATTACATAAATGATAATATTCACAACTCAATGACATTCATCATAATCAAATCAAATAACAAATTTCATTATTAATCATGTTTAAGTTCATTGTATTTAGTGGGAAGAGAACCATGGTAGACCAGAAAAACCCTGTTGTCAGTCTACCCCATGACCCGGGAAACCCTGTTGCCAGCCACGTATAATCAAAATTAGCCATATCAAAATATCAAATCCTAGTGTGCACACTTCTTCCCAAAGTTACTACTAGTACCTCGGGAAACCCTGTTGCCATATACCACTTTGAGAAGAACGGAAAGATCATTGTCACATCAAATAAATATCAAAGGCATAAAGCCCAAAAAGTTATGTTCATCACTTTGGGAGGTACCATCCCAAGGCTATCATCTCACTATTAGTTATTCATAATCATACATAATTTCAATTCAATCATAAATATCATAATTGGAAAATATCATGACATCAATTTAATCAAGAATATCATTTCAATTGTCTAAAATATCAAAATCTACAATCAACATTACACATGATCCAATCATCATAACAATTATTCAATTATTTCAGGGTATAAAAATCATAATTTCACAATTATTAAATAAGATTTATATCCAACATATATTGCATATAATCAATTTCCCATCATTTTATCAAAGGTAAAAGTCTGTTATCAAAGCATTGAGATTATTCCCAAAATAACTAATTCTATTATTTTCTAGGAGTTAAAACCCAATAAAATTGCATACACAACAAATCTACAATCACCTAGGGATTAATATTACATCTACCAAATTACATATAAATATATAACTCTCTAGGGATTAGGATTACCTGGTCTCCGTGTTTGATGACTTATAGGAGGAAAAGCAATTAGAGAAGAGAAGCGGTTGTGACCAAATTAAAATAACTAAAATTTTGAGGTAAGAAGAGAGTAGCAGAGGAGAAGAGGAGAAATACTGAGGATTGAAAGTGAATTGGTTTGGTTAGGCTAGACCTCTATTTATAGTTGAAGTTTTGGGCTCGAATATGACTTTCATGCATTTATTTTCTTATTATTCATTGATCTATCTGACTTAGATATTGGCTTCATACACTATTTTATTTTATTTTATTCTTAATTTTTTTGGCTCAGAATATCGCTAACTCATTACTGATTCATTATTAACTCATCATATCTAATCAAATTGTGTTTGTTGACTCATCCTAATCCAATCAAACATTACCAATCAAATAATCAAACATTAAAGTATAAATGATCAATCAACTCAATTAATTACAATTTATCATCTAAAATTTATATCATAATTTGTTATCTATCACCATCATATATATATATATATATATATATAGTTTATTATTATTATTATTATAAATTACTATTATTTTTCTGGGATATTACATCAATCCTCAAGGATCACGTCCGTGGGAAGCAACCTACAACAATCACACATAGGATCATCAATTCAATATCAAATTGAAATACAAAACATTACACTTCCCACTCCCACACATAGGTTCATCAAGGCCCTAAATACATAATCATGTTGTTAATTTTATTACAATGTTCCTATGGCTTCCAAATCCCATGAGAACACTATTTCAGATCAACAACACTATTCAATTACAACTCAACGCCATTTTTCCTAAACTTCCTCTTCTAGGCTGAAATCACAACCCACACACATCAAATGATTTTGCTTCCAATCCACATGCATCACACCATCAAACAACCTATTTAAGCTTAGCTCAAATCCTCACAACACCAATTATATGAATTTTATAACATTTTTCCTCACACTCCACTCCATGGCCGAATTGTACATGCCTTGCCACGAAAGGATTTTCACTTCAATTCCACACATTCAACACAACATATAATTAACTACCACAACTACTCCACAACTCAATTTTCCAATCATACAACAATCTCCATTCACAAAGTTTCAAGTTCATCATCCAAATTTTTCCAGAGTTATAAGAATTTTCCTCAATAAATTTTCTGAGCTTAATCATCATAAAAAATCATTCTAAAACACATTTATCTAATTCACATTTTCAATTTGAGGTCCCAACCACATCAATTCATCCACACATGCTTTAGGGTTCATAAAATCAATCCACCAATTTATCCAATGAAAAGTGTTGGAACTTACCAAGGATCAAGGCCTAGGACTCCTCCACATAATATCTAAGCAATGGCTTGACCAAACAACACCAAGAACCTCACTTTTCTTCAACAAAACCGTGGAATGGGTGTGGATTTTCTCCCAAAATAGAGAGTTTCAATACTTGAGAGTAGCATGGTTGTGTTTGGAAGGCATTTTATTTAAAGTTTCATGTAGTGCATTGTTGATTTTGGTGGAGGTATGATGGAGGAAATTCAAGGACAATTTTGCACTCGAAGGGGGGGGGGTTTGAAGAGAGGAAGAGGGTAAGGAGAACATGACTATAACCTTGCCTAGGTGTCATGTTATAACTTAAGTGGGGTGGGTCCCACACGCCACCTCGTGCAATTCAAATTATTTCGAATCTTCCGCTTAAATCACTAAACTCCAATTAATTCCTAGACTATTTAGAAACTTCAAATTTTAACATTCACCAAAGTCCTTTAATCTTTGTTATAAAAAAAGTCCTTTAATCTCCCTTGAGCAGATGAATCCGAGGTTTTCCGGTCATTCAGTGAACTTTTAATCAAATTTCATCATAAATCAAAATTCTTAGTCTTGTATACCGTTTCCAACTTATTTCCAAGCTTAAAGCATAATTTTTATTCGACATACTTTTCGGTGCAACTGTATCGCTGTATTTTTATTCGGTAAAAACACTATTCATCAAATTTCCAGAACTTGCCTAACCACTCAATTTTTTGTTCTGAATCCATTTTCAGAGTTAGTTTTTCCATTTGAGACCTTTAAGTATTTTAACTCCGAATTCAGGATTTTCACTACCTACCCCTTAATTCATATTTTAACTATAATTATAGGTTTTAGAATTATGAGGTGTTATACTAGTGGTATACGAATGCGCTGTCCAAGGCCTTGACATTCAGGTTTAGGATTTGCTGGAGCAACAACGGTCTCACACGTGCTTGGATTTCATCCGAGTGATCATCAGGTGCGGCTAGTTGAGAAGAAGAGCTCCCTCTATTGGCCAAAAGAAGTGAAATGTGTATAGGTGAATGGGACGCTGGTGTTTGTTGATTTTGTGGGCAAGGCACTTTGTGGCATGTTTTCATCGAACACTGGGTATGAAAGTGGAAAGCTTAGGCAATTATGGGGCTGCTCCATATTAGGATGCCGAGCATAAGGAAAACATTGCTCAAAGAACGTCATGTCTCATGAAACAAAAATTTCATGAGTGTCAGTATTGTAGAGACGCCAACCCTTCTATGCATAAGGGTACCCAACAAATACACATCATCGTGAACGAGAAGCAAACTTATCCCTTGGTTTTGGTCGTCATGGTGCATAGCATAGGCACCCAAAAATACATAGATGATAATAGGTTAGCTCAGTGCCAAACAACATTTCGTACGGAATTTTACCATGAAGAAGTGGTGTAGGTGCGCGATTGATCAGGTAAACAGCTACAAGAATGCATTCACCCCAAAAAATGATAGGAAGATGAGCTTGAAATCTTAGAGCTCTGGCTACATTGAGTACGTGTCTGTGTTTGCGCCCTACACGACCATTTTGTTGAAGGGGTGTCTACACAAGATGTTTGATGTAGAGTTTCCATGGCTGCATATATGTCTCTGAGTCTACGATCTTTTGAATTGTTATCAGACCTGACCATTTTAAATATTTTTCCTAGTTGTGTTTTCACCATAATAAAAAATTATTGCACTCTTTTGATAGTTTCATATTTGTCTAACATAAAAACACCCAAACAGATCTACTACAATCATCAATAATAGTCAAAAAAATAGTGTGCACTAATAGAAGATGATGTTTTATAAGGCCCACAAACAACCATGTGAATTAAGTAAAACATGCTACACATTTGTGAGTGCTCACAAGAAATGGACTTCGCGTTTGTTTTGCTCGGAAGCACACATTGCAAACAATATCAAATTTATTCCTATTACTAGTCACTGATATAAAAGGAAGGGAAGCCAGACTCTTACGAAAGGGATGGCCCAAACGTTGATGCTATATTTCTAATCACTCTATACTACGAACAACATGCACTACACTTTGTGTGTTGTCCTGCATTGCGCTACACACATACACTCCAACATTCTGCTGACCCAAGTGAATCTGCATCCCCAAAAGTTGATCTTGCAATATACATCAATTATCAGTAAAGATAACACTTTTATTTTCTGTCTCAATCAACTGAGCAACTGAAAGCAAGTTGCAACACGAATCCGGTATGTATAAGACATTATTAATGACTAGTTGAGGCATTAGTGTGACCGTTCCTTGTTGGATAGTATAAGTGAATCGTCCATCGGGCAATTTGACATGCGCGGACTGCACTGTTTTAATGCCACTCAAAAGTTTGAGGTTACCTGTCATGTGTCGTGCAGCACCGTCTACCAGCCATAAGTGTGAGCTTGAATTCTTACCAGAGATTTTATCTGGGTTTAATGATGATGATTCAACCAGGGATAAGAGTTTTTGTACCATTTCTGGTATAAGCGCAGAGAACATTGTTGCACTGTTGCATTCTTGTTCCTGAACATTATCACTTTGTATTGTATATGCTGCATTTTGGAAGTATCGCTTGCTATTTTACTTGCCTCTTCCACATGCTATGTTGGATCTTATCACCTCGAGGCTTTTTGCAACTTTGCCTTCCATTATGCGTGTTTAACAGGAAACAACCTTTTGGGTTTGGGCTCTGATATCATAATAAATTGGGAGCATCAAAAGCTGATTTGCATTATCATGAGTATGTCCATATATAGACGCTAGTTACAAGAGATGAGAATTACTTGTGATAAGAATGACAGCTAAAGCATACATTGAATGCTATAATTACATGAGCTAAGAATGACAGCTAGAGTTACGTATGTACAAATAAGAACAAGATTATTCAAATTCAAATCTACTCAAATCTAAACTTATCCTAATAAGAAGTTAATAATATGTAATAAACCAAAAATATATATTTTAACAACGTTTGAACCTATGTAGCACCAATACTGACACGGGACACGTGACACGATACGACACGACACTCCGACACGTTAATTCTAAAAAATATTAGGTTTCGACACGTTAGGACACGTTTTGATATTAAATAATATTTTTAATTTATGTAATGTATTTTATATTTAATATTCAATAATTTAACAAAATCATAAAACCAAACTTATAATATTCATCAATTTTGCAAAGAAACATAAGATATCCCAAATATTTATATTAAATTCAATAAAATGGTAATTGTAATCCAACGAATCTAATAATTGGAACTAAAAACTCAACGCAACGCAATTTTTGAATCTTTTTTTGAATTTCTATAACGCGTGTTGGAGTGTCGGGAAGTGTCGGAGAGTGTCGAGAAGTGTCTGACACGACACGTCAGGGTGTTTGAAGTGTCGGTGCTTCATAGTTTTGAACAATGATGGAAAAAAATTGAAAATTAAGTATTAATATTAATATAAAAGGACCTAAAGATTTTTATTAGATGTGGATAATGTGAAGCTTACATAAACTCAGTTCATGTACATTCAGATGGTAGCTTGATGCCGATAAAGAAAAAGAATATAAAAAAAATTTGAAATATATGAATGATATTATAATTGATGGAAACTTCTTGTGTATAATTGACTTACATATATTGTTTGTATTAAATCAATTAACAATAGGTAATTAAGTACGTTTTTGTGTCAATAAATATTTTATATTGGGATATATCATATGTTGATTGGTTAGTAAATATATCATATATGTCTTATTGATATTATGTGTGAATTACACGAGAAAAAAAAAATATAGCTACGGTTAGAGCAATAGAAATATCTTTTGGGGAGAGGGACAATAATAACTTATATATGTAATTAATTAATAGATTAACATACATTAAATGTAATCAAAGAGAGATTTCTAGAGAGCAGTTAAGAATTTCTGCGCGTGATTGAAAGAAGGGACAGTTCGTAACTGGGGCACAAAAGATGTAATCAACGTGGGAGATAGAAACCCATCACAAGTATAAAAGTGGAAAAACAATTTTCCATTAAGGGACATCGCGTGTTGATAAATAGAGCACCCACTATGGATAGATTAGGCATACAGGCTTTCTAACCTATTTTAGTATTTGTTTACATCCATTAGCTTGTGACGGATTCAATGCAGATTTTGATGGAGATCAAATGGGTGTTAATGTGCCTTTATCTTTTACGGCTCAAGTAGAATTTACGATAATACCAGTTTTTGATTTAAGGGTTTATCATCTATCATTTAACATGATTATAAAAATTTTTCTACACACAATATTTTGTGGGACTCACAGCAAAAAATAATAATAATTCCGACACGCAAAACGAATCTCTATGACATAATACAATCATGTTTCCTACAACATAACTCTTATAAAACCCTTGATTTGATTGGGTAGGATATTCTTACTACCCATTTTTTCTACTTTCACTCCACTACCACTTTAATTATCATTGGATTCAAAAGTTATTTTTTTTCTCTTTTCATTCAACTTTTCCTCTAATTCAATGGTGATTAGAGTGGTAGTGAAATGGTAATAGAAAAAATGGATAGTAAAAATATCCTATCCCTGAATTAATTACCATCAAAGTCCTAAATAGTTTCATTTTTTGGTGGGATGTACGTGCCATACATCCGCTTCATTGAAGATTTTTTTCTCGACGGTGGGTGAGCCACGCTTGTAGAATTATATTTCGTACCATGCCAACGTGGAACAATCTGCCACCACAGATTAGTCTAATTCACTAGCCCCACCACTTTTGTTGTTTCTATAAATCACTTCCACTTTTCTAAGCCTTTTTGCACTTAAGCCAGCGAAAGCACCAGTACGAGAACCTCGTTTGACGACACCCAACCATGCACACGCCCTTCTCCAATGGTCAACAGTGACTCGGGTAGCCATCTCAAACACTAGCTATATCTAGTTTGATTTTGTGCTTTTTGTTTTTTTTGTTTTTTTTTTTTAACAGTTTAATTTGTGCATTTTTTTTTTTTTTTAATATGATATGTGCATTTCTTATTAGCAGCATAAAACATAGTTTAAATATGGGAAGGGCTCCTTGTTGTGACAAAGTGGGGTTGAAGAAGGGAAAATGGACCGCAGAGGAGGATGAGATCTTAACAAAGTACATTCAAGCTAATGGGGAAGGTTCCTGGAGATCATTGCCCAAAAATGCGGGTATCAATTGTAAATTTTTCGCTTGTGACTCTGCTACTTATTTAATAATATTATTATTGTTTCTTGTGAAGGGCCGGCTTGGCTCAGTTGTAAGCATGCTTACCGTGATGTCCAAAGTCTCGGCCTCTTCGCAAAAGCGGGGTCAAGGCTTGACTCATATGTCCTTCCCCAAACACTCACGAGTGGGTATTGAACTGAGTCTGCCCTTATTATTATTTCTTGGGGGACCATTGTCTGTTTTAAGTTATAGCTTTTCAAACTATAAATTATGTTGCTAATTGTGTTATTAATTGGCTTCTTTCTGACTTGCATTTTGGGGTTTGGAAGGATTATTAAGGTGTGGGAAGAGTTGCAGGCTGAGATGGATTAACTATTTGAGGGATGACATCAAACGAGGGAACATTTCTCCTGAAGAGGATTATACCATTGTAAAGCTACACGCTTCCTTTGGCAACAGGTTAATATTGAATATATCCCAAAAGAAATATAAATTATTTAAAACCTCTTCTATTTATTGGATCACATTCAAGAAACTGGTAAGAAAAGTGACCAAATGGACTAACTATGTTTCGCAGTACTCATCAACTTCTTTGTAAAAGATTAATTTTCATTCCAATTAAGTACTGCAATTCAGTTTATTTACTTCTGTAAATATATCACAAGTCACTGTGTTAAAAAATAGAAAAACCTTTGCACCAAAAAAAAAAAAAAAAACAGAAAACCTCAGTCATCTTCTTGCCAACAAAGCTCGGATGTCTCTATCTGTAATAGTAGAGATCGATACCTCTATCAACAACTTCTGTCTTTACCATTATACTATCAATTTTTGTGATTGATTTTATTTATATCTAACAGTTCTGATTTATTAAATAATGGAGTCCTTAGATACAAGTAAATTAATGATCAAAATTCAGTGTAAGACTTTTTATTCTTACACTGATGTACAAATGTTCTGTCATACTCACATATATATATATATATATATATAGGGCAGGATATTCTTACACCGGTGTAAGAGTTAGAAGTCTTACATTCGATCTTTCTGTCATTGATCCACACACACATATATATATATATATATATATATATATATATATATATATATATATATATATATATATATATATATATATATATATATATATATGCACAATTATGAATTTACGAAATCATAATATTATTTTTTCTTAAAAATGTCAAATATTTTATATGTACCTAGTTCATATAATTTGTATATATTATATTAATAAATATGAGTTGTTACTTCAACATTTTAAATAAGATATTTAGTCGACACAAGTATTTATGTAATTTTTAATTTCAAAATAATAATGTATCAGTAATCAAGGGCGTTTGGTAGCCGATATTTTTTCAAAAATTTTGGGAAATTAAATTTTTCTAAATTTTTAATTTTTAGATATTATCATAAATTGAATATTTTTATCATATTTTTTAAATTGAGATTCTCGGATAAATTTTATTTTTTCCTCCGCTAAACGCCTTATGAAAAATGATTTCTGCCTCCAACTCACGCCAACTCATTTCCTCCTTTTCTCTCACTCGTTTTCTCTCCTCTCTTTCTTGCTTTTGTATGTGTTCCAGAGTGAATAAAATACCGACAGCACTTAAAACAACAGTTACACAACGAATTCTTAAGTGTTATATCTACCAATGACTAATAAATATATGCTATTTTAATTGTCATTAATATAATTGAATTAGAAATGACAGACGGAAATTATTCACGTACCTGACATCGATAAATATTAAATGATATAAAATGAAAGGGTTTAATGTGTGTAATACATTGTTATCCTTCTCATAATTATAATTATATACTATGACTAGCATATAATTATAATATTAAAATTATATTTTTTTTCTCTTTCTTCAAAAGTAATAAAAAAATATAATTTTAATATTATAATTATATACTATATATTATCCATAATATATAATTGGAAAAAGTATTTCTTCCGTTACCGGAGATAAAGTTATCTCCAGTTAGCTCAAAACGACGTGATTTTCGGGTTATAAAATTAAAAAATTATAATGATAAAGACTAATATTACCTTACAATATATTATAATTACAAAATACATTGATTTCTGCCCCAAAACGACGTTATTTGGACTCACTGGAGATAACTTATCTCCATTGACTGCAGAGATCCTTTACCCTATATAATTATAGGAAAAAGTATTTGTCCTTTTAAATGGCACAATTTGTGTCACATTTTTATATTTTTTCATCCACTCTCTTCTTCTTTATCTATTTATTTCTCTCACTTAAAATGATATAATTTTATCTCTTTTAAAATGATACACATTTTTCCCATAATTTAACGTCTAAAAAGACATAATTTTGTATTTTTTAAACAGAAAAATATTTCTGCAGTTAATGTAGATAAATTATTTGCATTTATTTTCAAAATAACATCATTTTAGAATAAAAAAATTATAATTATAAAGATTATAATAATTCAAAAATAAATTAAAATTACAAAAAATCATGATTTCATTTCAAAACAATGTTGTATTGAATTTACGGTAAATAACTTATGTGTAGTAACTAAGAAAAAGTGAACCGTATTTTAAAATCAAATTTTTTGCCAAAATAAAAATAGACAATTGTGTTACTGAGAACACAAAAAATGTCTGTGACATTTGCGGACTCCCGAAAGAACTGAATACGACAGCTGTAACCTTTTTTAAAACTCCCCCGCTCCGGGAGGAAGTATGAAAGGGAATGAATAGTGCTAAGGTCCTTTTCTCGCTTTTAGGTTAAAAAATTATCCACATATGTCGGTGTTTTGCACGCACTCTAAATATACTAAGGATTTTATAAGAGTTAGTAAAAAAATGATTGTGTAATGTTATAGAGATTTATTTTATGTGTCTTAATTTTTATTTATTTTTTTGTTTTAAAAAATGTGGGCCCAAAAAAAATATTATGTGCGTAGAAAACTTTATTATGTCATGTTAAAGGACAAAACAAAAACCCATATAATAATACAATAGAATGCTATTATTAAACATAGGAAAATGTTTCTCATGAGAAATGTTATATCATGTTACATATTTATTAAATTTCGATTCAGTTTATTTTTCTTTTTTTTTTCTAGTTATCTTTACATGAGAAAATATTATTTCAAATAATATGAGAAAATCATTGTCTTTAAATATATTTTTTTTTTAATAACAAAATATATCTTTTTACTTTCCTGTTTTATTTATTTTCCATTATGGAGTAGATTTTATGCAAATTTTTGAAAGAGGAATAATACCGTTGATTTCCGTCAATCAATGATTATTATTTATTGTGAATTAATAATTAATTAATGAGTTTAATTTACGCAAATTATAACAGTTGATTGGCAGAAATCAATTAAGATATGATTATGAGAAGTTATAAAAAAAAGTTGTAAGTATAATTTTATCGTTAATAATAAAATAGGAGAGTGAAATGAATGATAAAGTTTCTGACTTTGCTGATTATAGGTGGTCCTTAATAGCAAGTCAGTTGCCAGGAAGAACAGACAACGAGATAAAAAACTACTGGAATTCTCACCTTAGCAGGAAAATATACAGTTTCCCGAGGACAGTTACTACAGACAACACCTTACAAGTGCAAGGGGTTATGGATACACCCAAAGTAGCTGTTCCGTTTCCACCCAAGAGGAAAGGTGGCAGAACTAGTCGTTGGGCCATGAAGAAGAACAAAATCTACACCCAAAGGCCTAAACAAAGTTTCACTCAACATAAAAGTGAAGCTGCAGTTCCATTGCCACTCACACCGTCACTAGAGAGTCTCATGGTCTTGGAACCTCAAGTAGTTGATGAGAAAGTAGAGCTCGTTGCTGAGCCAAGTTCCTATGAAGAAAATCACGAAGGGAATTTGATGGAATTTGAGGAGGTAGAAAGAACGTTTGAGGAGTGTCTTGGCGGTGATGACGACATCTTAGGACTGTATGAAGTCGAAGGCATTAATGACGGTGGTGGGGCGTTGAGTTTTAGTGAGATGATGGGAGCAAGTGGGGTTTTGACCTTAAGTGAAGAGAGAGAAAGAGAAAGCAATGATGTGGTGGCGAGTGTTGGTGATGAAAATGAAAGACGGGATGCGAGTCATGACAAAATGGGAACAAGTGAGGACCCAGAGAGTAGTGTGAACCTAAGCTCGAATGGGGAAAGTGGAGGAGTATGCTATTCTTGTAATTCTCCAAAAGGATTGGGTTTGGATGATAACTGGGATTGGGAGAGCTTAATAGAGTTTAATGATATTCATTCTAATGAGTCCGAATATTCTAATTGGGAACACAAAGAAAAGCTGCTGACTTGGCTTTGGAAAGACGATGATTGGGAAAGTGATTATTGCAACAAATTGGGAGAGATAGATATGGTTGCTTGGTTTCTCTCTTGAAGAATATAATATTGATTCGGTATTTAATAAAAAAAATAAATTTGATAGGGATAGGATAGCCGATATATAATAATACAATTTGTGAATTGAAGTGATGTATACCGTGTTTGTGGTGATAATAATAGTAATAATAATATCGTGATTAATACGATATTGTTATTGCTTTTACCTGGATTTGGTTGCAAATTCGTTGTAAAACATTATAGAAAATTTTATGTTTATATTTTGAAGCCTAGTTCAACGAAAACAAATACGATCGAGTTCGGTAATTTCCCATTGCTTCTTTATTTAAGGAAGTTGGTAACTCATGGTTGGAATTTTAGCTGTTTAATGTTTGTGTAGAGCCATTATTATATATATATTTTTTAATTAGCTAGTTTGTTACTAACTTGCTTTGCTGGCAAGTTTGTTAGTTGGTTATTACTTATTTGTTAGTCTGTTACTATTCATAGATTAGTTAGTTAGTTTGTTACTTGTTAAGTAAGTCTTAGTTAGCTTTTAGTTTTGCTCTATATAGTCAGATCATTGTACTGTTTATAGACGAGACTTTTACTTTTCCTTTCTATCAGTATGAAGAGATTCAGAAATGCTTTCAATCTGAAATGGTATCAAAGCACCTAGGGCTCTGATATTCGACGCTTCCGTGTACGTCTCTTTTCTTCTTTTTCCATTCTTCTTCTTCTTCTCAGATCTCGTTTCTTCCTCTCGGATCTACTTCTATGGCGGATCAAATTTCTTTCCAGAACTCTGAAGAAAATCATTCAGAGGCTACACAAGCAACTGTGAACATGAGCACAGTGCATGCATCAGAAAATTTTTCAGATCCGAATAGTGTGTTTTACATCCATCCGAACGAGAATCCATCTCTCGTTTTAGTTTCTACACTCTTGAATGGAGGTAACTATCATGGATGGGCAAGAGCGATGACGATGGCCCTGATATCCAAGAATAAGCTTCAGTTTGTCAATGGATCCATTTCAGCACCAGATCTGATGGATCTTCGCAGGTATGCTGCTTGGGAAAGATGCAACACCATGGTTTTGTCATGGTTGCATCGATCCATTACTGATTCAATCTCTCAGTCGATTCTTTGGATGGATTGTGCTGTAGATGTGTGGAGAGATGTTAAGGAAAGATTTTCTCAGTGTGATATCTTTAGGATTTCTGATTTGCATGATGAAATATTTCGTCTGCATCAGGGAGAAAATTCAGTTTCAGATTTCTACACTCAACTCAAAATATTATGGGATGAGTTAGAATCTCTACAACCAACACCTAGTTGCAAGTGTGTTAAGCCTTGTTGTACCATCTCATCTCAGGTTAAAGGTATAAGAGACCGAGATTATTCCATTCGATTTCTTAAGGGACTTAATGAACAATTCACTCATGTAAGATCCCAAATTATGCTGATGGATCCCTTACCTTCAATAAATCGTGTTTTCTCCTTAATCACTCAACAGGAAAGACAGATGAATCTGGAGAATGTGGTGCCTAATTCCAATGATGGAAGTTCTAAGGTGTTCTTCAGTCCTATAGAACAAAAACAGGAAGGGGACGGTCTAACAATAGAGGAAGAGGACGTGCTTATGGTACTGGTCGTGGCAGATCCTCTTCTCCTCGTTTGTGTACTCACTGTGGAAGGACAAATCATACCGTGGACACATGTTTTGAGAAACATGGATATCCACCAGGATACAGAGTTAAGGCTATGCACAAGGCAAATTCGGTTGTAACTGGGAATGATGAAGAGATGAGTTCATATGATGATGTTGGTAATTCACATAATGCTGCTCCTCTTCAAGAAAGTAAAGACAAATTTTCTCAAGATCAGTATAATGCTATCAAGGAAATGATTCAGAAATTCATGACATTTCAGTCTATACAGCAGCAATCTCAGGTACCTTCTCATGTCAGCAATTCGGTGCAAACCAAGGAATTCAACAATGCATCCAAGGTCAATGCAGTGAATGAGCATAAACCAAGTCCATCTTCAGGTAATAATGTGATACAGTGGATCCTAGACACAGGAGCCACTGATCATATCACTCACTCCTTTGGAAATCTGATTCTAGCCAAAAAGATTGAGCCAATAGCCATATCCTTACCTAATGGAAGTCAGGTGTATTCCTATTTTTCAGGAACTGTTATAATTTCACAAACACTGATTCTGTCAAATGTTCTTTATGTTGAAAATTTTAATGTTAACCTGATTTCTGTTACCAAGTTAGCAAAAGAAACTAATTGTTGTCTCACTTTTCAGCCACTTATATGCATCATTCGACAACACCCTTCAATGGAGATGATTGGTTCAGCTGAGCTAATTGGAGGGTTGTATATCCTTACTCAAGTCAATCACTCAAAGACAACACCTCTTCCAGATAGAAAACTCACCAATACTGTTTCTGTCAATCCCTGCACCATAGATTTGTGGCATCTTAGATTAGGCCATTGTTCTTCTTCTGTAATAAAGTCAATGATGACTCAATTTCCTTTCATATCCTGTAAAAATCTTGACAATTCTTGTGATATTTGTCACTTTGCCAAACAAAAGAAACTGCCATTTCCTTCCAGTTTTACAGTCAGTAATAAAGCCTTTGATTTAGTCCACATTGATATTTGGGGTCCTTACTCTACTCCCTCAGTTCATGGTCATAAATATCTTCTAACCATTGTTGATGATCACACACGGTTCACATGGGGAATTATGATGAAATTAAAATCTGAGGCAAGGACTCACATTAAAAATTTTGTTACTTTAGTTGAAAATCAGTTTGGTGTCACTATTAAGATATTTCGTAGTGATAATGGCCCTGAGTTTTTAATGTCAGATTTCTTTTCTCAAAAAGGGATTTTGCATCATACCACTTGTGTTGAATCTCCACAACAAAATGGTGTTGTGGAGAGAAAGCATCAACATATATTAAACACAGCTAGGGCATTACTTTTTCAAGGAAATATTCCTAAAAATCTGTGGTGTTATTGTATTCAGCATGCTATTCATATCATAAATAGGCTTCATTCACCAATTTTACACAATAAATCCCCATATGAATTGTTGTACAATCAACCACCTGTTTTGATTCATCTTAAGACTTTTGGTTGTCTTTCCTTTGCTTCTACCCTTCAGGTTCATCGCTCCAAATTTGATTCTAGAGCCAGAAGGTGCATATACTTGGGACACACAAATGGAACCAAAGGATCTGTTATGTATGATTTAAAATCCAAGGAGATTTTTGTCTCAAGGAATGTTGTTTTTTATGAGAGACAATTTCCTCTCTTGGACAATCACCAACATGATTCTTCCCAATCACAATTGGGATCTACTACATTACCTATTTGTATGCCTACACTTTATGATTCACCATTACCTACTCCTTCATCTGATTCTTCTGTTTCTTCACCATTAATTGAGCACCAACAACCATGTCAATCCACTGCTGCACCACTGTCTCCTTCATCATCTGATCACAGCTTTGTTCCCAGTCAAAGCCAGCCACCTGATCTTCGGAGATCGACTAGAGTAAGGATGCAGCCAAGGCATTTGGTTGATTTTCAATGCAATTTCTCCACAGCTTCAGCTGAACACCAATCCTCTCCAGGTATGTCTTTATCCTCATCTAATACTCTTTCTTCTATTGTCTCATATGACCATTGTTCCTCCTCTTATTCCTCTTTCTGTCACAATCTGAGTTCTTTTGTGGAACCCCGTACCTACAACCAAGCCGTTCAGTCCAAAAAGTGGGTGTTAGCCATGAATGATGAACTTGATGCTCTTCACCGTAACCAGACATGGACCATTGTTGATCTTCCTAAAGGCAAGCATCCTATTGGCTGTAAATGGGTTTACAAGGTGAAACATAATCCAGATGGTACTGTAGCTCGACACAAAGCAAGATTAGTTGCCAAGGGTTACAACCAAATGGAAGGTGTAGACTACTTTGAGACTTTCTCTCCGGTGGCTAAGCTCACCACAGTCCGGTTATTACTTTCAGTTGCAGTAGCACAGAATTGGTTCCTTGAACAGGTTGATATTAATAATGCTTTTCTTCACGGGGATTTATCAGAGGAAGTTTATATGAAAATTCCTGAAGGTGTTACATCCACTAAAGAGACTCAAGTCTGCAAATTACAAAAGTCTTTATATGGCTTAAAACAAGCTAGTAGACAGTGGAATGCTAAGTTAACTTTGGAACTTTGCAACCTTGGTTTCACTCAATCTAGTGCTGATCATTCTTTGTTTACTAAAGCAGAGGGTGAGGTTTTCACATGTCTCTTGGTCTATGTTGATGATATGATTCTAGCTGGCAACAACATGGATCATATTAGATCCATCAAACAGCATCTTGATGGTCTGTTTAGAATTAAGGATCTCGGTCCTTTGCATTTTTTCCTTGGGATGGAAATTGCTAGATCAAAATCTGGTTTGATTATGAATCAAAGGAAATATGTGCTTGAATTACTTTCTGAGGCTGGACTGGTAAATGCTAAACCAGCTTCTTCTCCTATGGAAGCCTCTTTACGTTTACAGCAACATCAAGGTGAATTGTTTTCAGATCCTGTTGCATATCGACGATTAATAGGTCGGCTATTGTATTTAACTAATACAAGGCCAGACATTTCTTTTGTTGTGCAACAATTAAGTCAATTTGTGGCCACACCAATGAAGGACCATTATACAGCTGCCACTCGGATCCTTAGATATCTAAAGGCTTCTCCAGCTAAAGGTTTATTATTTCCTTCTAATAATTCTTTAGCCTTAGCAGCCTTTGCTGATGCTGATTGGGCAACTTGTCCTGATACAAGGAAGTCCACTACTGGATTCTGTGTTTTCATTGGTTCTTCCCTTATTTCTTGGAGGTCAAAGAAGCAAAGTACTGTTTCTCGTTCATCTGCAGAAGCTGAGTATCGTGCTTTGGCAACGGTCACTTGTGAGCTGCAATGGCTTACTTATTTACTTCATGATCTTCGGATTCCTGTAACACAGCCAGCTAATCTTTATTGTGATAACAGAAGTGCCATCCATTTAGCTCATAATCCTTCGTTCCATGAACGCAGCAAGCACATCGAGTTAGATTGTCATGTTACTAGAGAAAAGATCATTTCTGGTCTACTTCGGTTGCTTCCTGTTTCTACTACTCAACAACTTGCTGATGTTTTTACAAAAGCTTTGAATCCTGCCTCCTTTCATGATTTTATTTTCAAGTTGGGGCTGCATGATCTTCACCCACCATCTTGAGGGAGGGTATTATATATATATTTTTTAATTAGCTAGTTTGTTACTAACTTGCTTTGCTGGCAAGTTTGTTAGTTGGTTATTACTTATTTGTTAGTCTGTTACTATTCATAGATTAGTTAGTTAGTTTGTTACTTGTTAAGTAAGTCTTAGTTAGCTTTTAGTTTTGCTCTATATAGTCAGATCATTGTACTGTTTATAGACGAGACTTTTACTTTTCCTTTCTATCAGTATGAAGAGATTCAGAAATGCTTTCAATCTGAAACATATATGTTTCCCTCAAGAGGTATAATATGTTGATCTATAAGTATTCATGGTAGCAATGGTAAAGACCAAAGCACCATTAGAACTTCCCAAGTGCTGTATATAAAATGAGGGTGCCAATGTGTATGAGAACTTAAGCCCCATCCATATTGTATAAAATTAAAGATAAAATACAATGATATAACCGATTGGTAGTAGATCGCCCTTCATATCGGTCTTCACATCTTGTATGTTTTGCTTTCTTGAAATAGGAGTTATCCGGTTGGCAAAATTCAATGCTTCATGAGAATATTCTATTTTTGGCTTATAAATGTGTTGAAGTTCCGATCGGTTGACTTGTTGATGCTCCCAGTAGGAGACAAATAGTTACCAAATAGTCATGTTGACCATCAATTAAAAATGGGAGTGGATCCTCTCTCTCATGTGCTAATTAACATGAGCATGTCATGTGGGGTAATCATAATCATACATGTGTGAGTTAATGGTGATAAGGGAGGAGGGAGTAAAAATAGAAGGATAGAAAGTTACACTTATATAATCATCACCGTTGATTTAATTATTAATGGTTAAAATCCTCCCATATTATATGATCATATTAAATTACACAGGATCCATTTCCATTAAAAATAGTCATGTTGCCCATTGATCCCAACCACCATGCATACGTGAGGATAAAAATTATTCCATGTGGCCTTGTGAGTGGATGAGCGATCAGAATAGAAAAGTGGACTACTCTTTATAATTTAAAGTTTGGCCTACTACAATTTGATTAATGTCTCGTTGCTCGTTCCGAACTGTCTTGTTAGTGTAATGAAAGAAGTAGAGATGTGTTGCTAAGGGTGTGCATGACAACCTTCCCGAAATGAGTTTTTTTTCAATTTTTGTTCCCCGGGAGCAAAAATGGATGAGAATTGCGTTTGATAAAATCGGTTTTTTTTTATTCCCGGGATGAACCGGTCTTTTTTTTTATGCTAGGGAACAAAAAAGAGAATCAAAAATTTTCTGCTTTTCTAATTCTGGGAACAAAAAGAGAATCACTTTTCTCTCACAACTTCCTCACACTCTCACGATTAAACAAAATATATTCCAGATTAACAAACTTTATCCCCTCAGCGATTTCTGCATGCCCAAAGTCGCTGGTTTTGCATTTGTTGTTGCTATTGAAACGCTGAATAGTGAATACCAAACAATTTCTTCTCTTTTTAGTCAAAAATCCAATTAGGGTTTCAAAGTCTTCACCTTTTCTTTCATTCTTCTTTGCCTCTGTCTACGATTTCCCTTTTGCAACCATCACCCTAACATGTACGTCTATTCATCTCAATTTTCAATTTTTTTTAAAAGATAACAACGCTTATACATGCTTATAACTTCCACTATTAATTTGATGAAATTCCTCTCTTCAAGTCTGCATTCATTTTGGGAAATCCTTTGATGTCGTTTCTCTTTTTATTTTTTATTTTTTTCGAATTAAGAAAACAAGGATTCTGATTTAGGTGTTTGTTCGAAATTCGAAATTCCAGTTTGGTTGGAATGACTGTGCCAAGATTAGAATTAGCGTAAAATTGAGGTTAGGGCTCTTAAAAGATTACACATAAAAAAATTGTGTTAACAAACGTAATTCTGATTCTCGGAATAAAAATAAAATATGTTAACAAACGTAATTCTGATTCTCAGAACTCTTCCAAGGCACAGAAATAGAAAAGAATCATTTTTTTCAGAAACAGTGCCAGGAATTAGAATGGTTGTCATGCGCAGCCTAAGAAACTTGAGCCAGATTATATTTACAAATTCTTACACATTATATTATATTTTTTTGGGAGAATACAAATTTTTGCAAACTACACTATGTTCTTCCGGGAAAATATAATATAATTTGTAAAAAATTCCAAAAAACTTGTAAACGAATCCTGTCCCAAAAACTTAAAGCATGAAGGATATCGTCTGGGAGTGAAGAACCTCGTAAGGCCAGGAGGTCTCCTCTTAAAAATAAGACAGAGAAGCAACGGAGCATGCAATGTTAAGCGTGTGAACATGAGACCGCAAATTGCGAGTTCTTAGCTACAGCTTTGTTTGTGAGTTGGTGTTAGGAGAAAAAAAAAGAAAGAAAAAGAAAGGAAGGATTTATTAATCCATTTTTTAGTTGGTGAGTATAAAAAATTGGAGAAATGAAATTGGGAATTTTTAATAATCATCTAAAACCTTTCTCACCCTTAAAATTAAAGTTCCCCCAATTTGGGGGTTGATGGAAAAAAATGTTGAAAATTACTTATTTATCCATCGCATTAAAATGTGAAAAATACATAAATGTGAATCATTTTCAAATGTGACTCTATTAGAAAAGTCTCAAATACCGAAAAAATTATTGATGGAAAATATTTTGTCGAAAATTGTGACAAATTTTTTTTACGAAAATCATATTACGTTGAAAATAGCCACAATTTTTTTTTTCGTCGCAACTAAAGATGAAATTAGAGACGGAACAATATTTAGTCATAATCAATAATATAAATTTTTTACGGAAAAAATTTTAGTCAAACTTGAAAGAATCTAAATTTCGTCAAAATTTTCGTCGAAAACATTTTAGTCAAAATTCTCAACGAAACATATTTTCCAAAAAAACTTTGACGAAAAACAATTCCCGCAAAATTTTTGATGCAAAACATTTCCGTCAAAAATTTTGTCGAAAGTTATGACGAAAACATTTTCATCAAGTTTTCGACAAAAATTATTTCTATCAAAATTTTCAAGAGAACACATTTTCAACACAAATTTTTTACAAAAATTATTTTTGTTTTTTTTTTTGACAAAAAAACTTTTGTACAAAATTTCGACGAAAAATTTATGTCAAAGTTCTTTATGAAAGCTAAATTCTATGGAAATATTTTCCTCAAAATTTTTGACAACAAATCGTATCCGTCAAAAATTTCTATCAAAATTTTCAACCGAATACATTTCAATCAAAAGTTTTCGACGGAAAAAAATTTCGTAAAATTTCTTGATGAAAAATATTTCTGTAAAAAAAATTTGATGCAAAAAAATTATCGTCAAAATACTTTACGGAATCTAAATTCCGTCGAAAGTTTTCGACGAAAAATATTTCTGTAAAAAATTTCGACGAAATAAATTTAAATTATGTCAAAAGTTTCGACAAAAACATTTACCTCAAAATTTTTGACAAAAAAGGTTTCCGTAGAAAATTTTGGACGAAAATTATTTCTTCAATATTTTTGACGGAAGTCTTTTCTCCTTCAACTTTTGATGGGATTTTTTTTGTTGAAAACATTTGCGTCAAAACTTTTGACGAAACATCGAAGATTTCGACATAAAATTTATTTATGTAAAAAATCTCGACGGATAAAAAATTATTTCACCTTTCAACGAAAAGTGTTGCGATTGAAAAATACTTTTTCGACCGAATTTTCATCTGTTCCAACATAGAAATTTCATCAAAAATATGATTTTTTTTTGTAGTTTGAAAAATACATAAATGATTTTGTTAGAAATTTTAAATTTCTTTTCATTTGTAAAATAATAATTATATTAATTCTTTTGAATGGGGTAAAATTATAAAAATATCTAATTAACCATTCACTTTTCTTCCTTACCATAATTTTAACTCCAAACAAATGAAGGGGATACCTTTCATCTCCCTTCCCTTCCTTCCCCTTACTCTCCCTTAGATTCCCTTCCTTCCCCTCTAAACTCTCAAACAAAACCTAAGAACTTTTGAGAGTTAGTTTTAGGAGAGAAAAAAAAAAAAATAAGGATTTTATTAATCTTTTCCCTTATTTATGAGTTAAAAAAAATGAGGGGAATAAATTGGGATTTTAACAAAGCACTTATTATTCTTAGAATTTAAGTTCCTCCATTTTGTGTTTTGTTAAGAGGTAAAATATTAGAATTTACTTATTTACTCTTACCATTAAAATCAAAACACATTCTCTCTTTCTCGTTAACCAAACACCTGATCAGAGTTTTGCTTCTATGCTTGATGTCTTTGATTTTGTATTATTCTAACGCTAGCTATCTCGATTAGATACATCCCCAAATATGTGAATCACTGCCAATAGCACCATGTAACCAAGCCGCCAAACCTTCATGACCACTGCCATCATCGCAGGTCGTCGACAATCGCGAGCCCCACCATGTAGTTAGTATCACTTTGCTGCTGGACCACCGTGTTGCGCTGCATTGTCTCTATATTTACTGCGTCATTCAAGCTAGATGCTGCAAGCTGCTACCGTTTCGCCTCTTTGATTTCACTTTCTCTTTCTATTAGTTTAGGAACCATGATATGAGTTTTTCATTTACTCCAAACTACAAGTCTGTGGGCCACTATGCAAGCCCATTTGTTCTCTCTTGTGTTTTTTTTTTGTTTTCTTTAATTTAATTGGGCTTATTTCTTTTGGTTGAATTTAAAACTTTAGATGGGTCCATTGGTAACAGATTTGTCTTCAAGTTAAATAATTAGGAGAATAAATTAGAACAACTAAAAATTATAAAAATTTATATATATATCTCACAAATATATTATTTTTTAAAGAAAAGGTAAAATGGTAAAAATGTCTCATTAACCCTCTATTTTTTTGTCTTACCATATTGTTAATTAACTCCTACACAAGCGAAGAGAATACCCTTCCTCTCCCTTTCCCTTAGATCCCCTTCCTCTTCAAACTTTCAAACAAAGCCTAAAGTGTCTGCCTATAATTATTTACTTGACCGACAATATTAGAGAGCATGCATACGTAACAATCTAATAAACAACGACTCTAAGGGGTGTATTGCATTGAGATTTCAAATGATTTTAATGGATTATTTTAGGCTTTATTATTTCTGCAGTGAATATAGATGTTATCTACATTTGCTCCCAAGATGACATCGTTTTGAGTTGAGAAATTAAAAAATTATAATAAAAAAGACTATTATAACCCTAAAATAAATTATAATTACAAAAATACCTTGATTTTCGCCTCAAAACGATATCATTTTGGGCTCAATGTAGATAAGTTATCTAAAGTCCCTGACTACAATTATTTACTTGACCGACAAATAGGGGTGTTCATCAACCGATCCAAACCGATTCAAACCGCGATGACCAAACCAAAAAATCAATAACCGATAACCAAATAAACCGAAAATAAAAAAAAATCGCAAATTATAATTGGATTAAATCGATTTCGGATTGGTTGATGAAAACTGATCCAATCCAAACCGATCCCATATATTAATTCCCCTCTACCTACTTGGGCCTTTACTCAATCATAACCTAAAAATTTCTAAACTCAAGACCCATTAATCCATCAACTAAACCCAAGAAAAAATCCTAGTCACGTTTCATCAAAAAGATTTCATTTGTGTAGAGCTTCATATCTCATTGCCCAAAAAAAAATTATCGTTTAATGATGTTTTTGTATTTAAAAAAAAATTACAAAGGCAATATATACAAAAGATGTTTTTGAACAATAATCATGAAACAAATTTTAGGATTTTCAAAAAATAAAAAACTGATCCAATCCAAACCGGAAAAAATTGGATTGGATCATATCGAATTTGAAAAAAAATCCAAACCGAATGGATAATCACATGATCAAACTGAAGGGATTGGATCATATGATTTTTTCTTGCAAAACCGATTCAATCCAGACCACGAACACCCCTGCCCATTGATGTAAAACTCGGCTCGACCCAGCCGGGTCGACCCGGAACCTAGGGACCCGATCTTGGACCGGTCCGGGTCAAGCATTGGATCGGTCATGCATCGACCCGGTCAAAACCCAGCCAAACCCGGTCAAAACCGGTGACCCATTGACCCGATCGGGTCATGCATTTTCTTTTCTAAAAAAAATTAAAATTATTTCATCTTATCAGAAAAAAATGTAGAAGTCATTGTAATTTTTTGTCATTTTATGTGCTAATATACTCTTCTACAATGACCTCAAATTTCAGTTTTCAATACTGAAGCAATTTGTGAAATAATAATTAAGAGAATGTGACATATGTTATTTTAATGTAGTTGAATTTGAAAAATATGAGTTCAATGTCATTGAGATGTATGTTTATGGGGATTCTGAGTTGCAATCTAAATTAACATAATAATAGCGTGCAAATTTATTTATGCTTCATATTTTTTAGCTTATTTGAACCTTATTTAATTTATTTTAGATATGAAAAATATAATTGAATTTATATATATATATATATATATATATATATATATATATATATATATATATGGGATAGTATATTGACTGCACCCAAGTTATGTTACACCCATGTGACACCCACGTCGTTTTATAATGTTAAAGCGCTTATGTTGATAATAACCAACGGTTATATTTATATAAAACATTTTGTATGGTCATGATTTCCCAAATTTATATATTTAATATTTTAAATTTGGGGAATACCATACAAAGTTGGAAATAAATATATATCTTTAATGTTTTCAATTAAATTTGAGAAATTCCTTTATCCTACCCAAAACGACGTAGTTAACCGTTACTCAACATAAGCGATCTAACGGTCACATTACAAATCATTTTGCCTATATATATATATATATATATATATATATATATATTTGGTAAGCTACATATCTATATATTTTTGATTGCCCGGATTCTTATCTGGATGGTACTTCAATGCCAGCTTCCTATACACCCTCTTTATGTACTCCTCTGATGCGCCCTTCGATACTTAAAGTATATCGTAATAGCTCTTTTTGCCATGTACATAATAACTAGGGGTATTACCAGTTTAGATTGGATTGATTTGGAACAAAAATCACCTGATAATCTCTCTTCAATTTGATCATTTAATCATCCATTCGCTTTGATTTTTTTTAATCTGATTCAAGTCGTCAAACTATACAACAAGTCTTAAAACTCATGAACAGTTAAAATAGATTAATAGACAATAAAAAATTAAAACAAGATAGTTTGCTATCTATGACATCCAAAATTTCAAGTTTACAAAACAACAAAATTTCAAGTCACCATCTTTCGAAAATAATAAATATATAATAAATTAGATCAATTTGGATTGGATCAGTTTTCACCAACCAAACCGAAACCGAACCAATCCATCTAAAATATGTGGGGTTTTTTCTATTTTTGATTATTTCGATTTTCAGTTAAGTCAGTTATCGATTATCGATTTTTCGATTCGGCTACCGCGGTTTGGATCGGTTGATGAACACCCCGAATAACAACAAAATTTGAACTGCGAATTCAGTGCCTTGTTTGAGAACAAATAAAGTATAGAGAAATAGTGAATACCCGCCACAATGGCACTGAGAGAATAGCACAAAGCATATAGAAGGAACAAGAGGTTGGATCTTGACCAAAAGATGGTAGTTCAGTTGGCGCTACGGAACTGAGTAAGTGGGAGTGAGAGCATGTATTCGATCCTCTCAGTACCATTTTTAAGAGGGGTTTAAAACTTTAATCTTGGAACATGACCCGAAATAGACTAATCGTGAAACAAAGAATCTATTGGAATATTGAGAGAGAGAGAGAGAGGGGTTCGATCTTGGATGAGCCATGAATGAATATTAAGGGAAGGATATCTTGGAAACGCAAATTTAGGGATCAGATCTTGTTTCTGAATTCGGAATTGCGAGGAGAAATCAAATGAATGGGGTATGCGTTTCTTTTCTTTCTTTTTTGGGTTTGGGAGTGTGTTTAGGAGTGGGAGTCATAAAATTGATTCTGCCAATTCAAATGCAGGACTACGATTTGCAGCATGCTCGTGTCCCCACTACCAATCAGCGTGAGCCTTTGCCTGTTCCAACCAATCCTAGATGTACACGTCGGGTGTTGTCTATGCTCTCTCCCATTTTTCCCACTTCCCACCTCCTAACCACTTGGATACTCCTAAATTTGCAATGGTTTCATGAAGTTCTTTGCTTTTTATTTTATTTTTTTATTTCAGTCATGCTGGATAGGATAAAAAGATAACAAAACTTTCCATGAGAATGAAGTGGATTTGACACCCACCAATTGCATTCTTAAATAATTTTCACATAAAATCTTAATCTTTGAATGGTTGATGTAAATATTAACACTGTACCAAATGATGATAGCTTCATTGGTGCATGGAACTAAGCAAGTGGGGTGAGAGCATGTGTTTGAAGTCTTAATTCTGGACCCGTTCCGAACAGGATTGTCTCTCATGAAAAATCTGTGGTTTATCCAAAAAATATTAACACGGGTGATTCGATTATTAATATAATTTTGGAAAATGTAAATTTGCTGTTACAGGAAAAAAAAAATTTCTTATACAAAGATTAAAATACGTGCGAGCCATTTTATTATTATTTTTTAAATCAATGGACCTCACTTGATCATTGTATCAATTATCTACAAGAAAATGCAACCCCTATATTTTTATGTAAAACTTTCATCCTCATTCAATGCAAATATTTAGCTTTGTGATTTTGACATTAATAAAGTTTTTAATACAATTAACTATGGGTTTTATAAAAGTTATGTTGTAGGAAAAATGATTGTGTTATGTTATAGAGATTCGTTTTGCGTGTCAGAGTTTTTTTTTTGCTGCGGGCCCCACAAAATATTATGAGTGTAGAAAAATTTATGTAGTCATGTTAAATGATAGATGATAAACCCATTAACTATATATTTTATGTAAAAGATAGTTTTGCTTTTGCTGGAGTGTAATAAGTTATGGGAAATATTTGCCTTATATAACATAAAGATAGTTATTTTATATTGCATATTCATAACATCTTGTGCCTATTTTTGTTTTTTTTTTTTTTTTTAAGTTATAGATTATGTTCTGGAATGAACGTTGATGGTCTAGTAGGATAGCTAATATTTGTATATATTGAGCTTACGGTAAAGATGACAAGCATAAGAAGTCCTGTACCTTAAGGCAAAGTCCGAAGGTATGAACAAGGTGTGTGTGAATCATCTGCTGTGGATATAGGATGTGCTCTGGGCACAAGTATTGTAGCCAAGGTGGCTAGAGATGAGTCCCTAGATTAGTCATGAGATCATCCCTTTGTTAGTTATAATGGGTTATATATATATATATATATATATATATATATATATGAATGCACTAGGAGCCCCTAGTGGGTAGTTTGCATGTGACTTAATGGCATGATACAATGCTTAATGAGTGGTTATTGATAAGGAATGAAAGTTATGGGAGAGTGATGAAAGAAGATGTTCTATGTAATGGGGATAGAAAGTGGATACCACATAAGTGTTCCATAACATATCCTATGATTTTGTTTCATCCTATAAAATATCTATCTTATTTGACGGAAGATTAATTACTGCGGTAACTTATATATATTAAATTTAATCAGAGAGAGATTTCTAGCAAGCAATTAAGAATTTCTGCGCGTGATTGAAAGAAGGGACAGTACGTAAATGGGGCATCAACGTGGGAGACGGAAGCCCCGTCACAAGGGTGTCGAAGGCGGGTGAGCCACGCTTGTAGCATTCTTACCAACCCAACGTGGCACAATCTGCCACCACAGATTAGTCTAAATCACTAGCCCCACATCACTTTTGTGTTTCTATAAATCACTTACACTTCTCTAAGCCTTTTTACACTTCAGCCAGCTAAAGCACCAGCACGACAGCACCAGCACCTGACAACACCCAACCATGCACACGCCCTTCTCCAATAGTCTACAGTGACTCGGGTAGCCATCTCAAACACTACCACTATCTAGTTTGTTTTTGTGCTTTTTGTTTTGTTTTTTTAACAGTTTAATTAGTGCATTTCTTATTAGCAGCATATATAGTGGACAAAAACATAGCTTAAATATGGGAAGGGCTCCTTGTTGTGACAAAGTGGGGTTGAGGAAGGGAAGGTGGACTGCAGAGGAGGATGAGATCTTAACAAAGTACATTCAGGCTAATGGGGAAGGTTCCTGGAGATCATTGCCCAAAAATGCTGGTATCAATTATAAATTTTTCGATTGTGACTCTTGCTACTTATTTAATAATATTATTATTGTTTCTTGGGGGGACCATTTTATGTTTTGAGTTAAGAGCTTTCATACTATAAATTATGTTGCTATGTATATGTGAATATTGTTGAGGAAGTAATTTGTGTCATTAATTGGCTTCTTTCTAAAACTTGCATTTTGGGGTTTGGAAGGATTATTAAGGTGTGGGAAGAGTTGCAGGCTGAGATGGATTAACTATTTGAGGGATGACATCAAACGAGGCAACATTTCTCCTGAAGAGGAATATACCATCGTAAAGCTACACGCTTCCCTTGGCAACAGGTTAGTGCTAGTGGCATATTGAATATAAAAGAAATATAAATTATTTAAAACGTCTTCTATTTATTGGATCACATTCAAGAAACTGTTAAGAAAAGTGACCAAATATTGGACGAACTATGTTTCCAAGTACTCAGCATCTCAGCTACTTTTTAAAAGATTGATTTTCATTCTAATTAAGTACTGCAATTCAGTTTATTTACTTCTGTAAATATATCACAAGTCACTGTGTTAAAAAAACAGAAAACCTTTGTACCAAAAAAAAAAAAAAAGTAAACAGAAAACCTCAGTCACCTTCTTGCCAACAAAGCTCAGCTGATGTCTCTATCTGTAATAATAGAGATCGAGACCTCTATCAACAACTTTTGTCTTTACTTAATTCTTTGAATATATGGAAGGGAAAAATATTTCTGCAGTTACTGCATATAAGTTATCTACATTTATTTTTAAAATGACGTCGTTTTGATATTAAAATCTTAAAAAATTATAAAGACTATTATAACCTTCAATTATCATAAATATCTGCATAATAAATTATTTTCCCTATATATAAAGGGTAAAATCATTTTACAATATTGATCGTTAATTTTATCCAAATCTAATGATTTTGATTTATTAGATCTTTGAGCCGTCAGATGTAAGCAATTAATGATTAAAATTTGATGTAGAACATATACAAATATGATGCTCATATATGTGTGTGTGAATTTAAGAAATAATAATATATTCTTTCTCAAAAATATCAAGTATTTTACATGAACCTAGCTCATATAATTTATATATCTTGTATTAATAAATATGAGTTATTACTTCAACATTTTAAATAAGATATTTAGTTGACACAAGTATTTATGTAATTTTTAATTTCAAAATATTAATGTATCAGTAGTTACACAACGAATTTTTTTATTTTAGTGTTATATATCTATCAATGACTAATAAATATGTGCTATTTTAATTATGTTATTAATATATATAATTGAATTAGAAATGAGAGACGGAAATAATATAAAATAAAAAAATAAAGTGTATGTCTTTTCAAAGGATATAAGTTATGTCATTTTAATTTTTCACATTATGACTTTTCAGTAAAACATAATTATAATATAAAAAAAAAAACATGTTATAATCTAAATGTTCCTCTCTATACATCAACTGAAATGACTGAAGAAATAAAAAATTCATATTATAATTATATCTTATCAGTAAGATATAATATTAAATACTAAAAAAACATAAAATTATATCTTTTAAAAACACGATTTTTTTTCTCAAAATTGCTGAAAACACAAAATAAAGTCTAGAACATTTGCTTGGCTGCGGAAAGAATTGAATACGACAGCTATAACCTTTTTTAAAGCTCCCCCGCTCCGGGAGGAAATATAAAAGGGAATGAATAGTGCTAAGTTCCCTTTTCTCGCTTTTAGGTTAAAAAATCATCCACAAATGTCGGTGCTTTGCACGCACTCTAAATATAGTAATACCGTAGAAAAATATTTTCCCATGTATAAAAAAAAAGTAATACAGTAGAATGCTATTATTAAACATATCTATTTACATTCCTGTTTTATTCATTTTCCATTATGGAGTATATTTTATGCTAACTTTTTTATATAATTTAATCTGGCTTTCTATTTAATAATAAAATATAAGAGTGAAATGTTTATAAAAGAAAAAAAGAAAAATAGAAGAGTGAAATGAATGATAAAGGCCCGGAAAGATCTGTTTTGTAAAAATATTTTGAAAATTATAATTATTATTTTTTTTAAAAATCAAATTTAGAGATATGCGTCTGTTTGATTGTGTTTTTTTTGTTTTGTTCTTAAAACTGTTTTGTAAAATAATTATAAAAACAATTATTTTCTATATTTTTTTCTTTTTGAAAGTTAAAAATCAAAACAGCAAACAAAAATAAAAATAACCTGTTTTCTAAATTTGATTTTAAAAATAAAAATACCTTTATAGTTTTCAAAATATTTTTTACAAAACGGGTTTTACCAAAATTTTTTTGTTAGTAAACTAAAAAAGTGTTTTTCAAAACAAAAATCAAGCATAGCCTAATATATATGAGTTGTTTTTATTTTCTATTTTGATTTTTAATTTTCAAAAATAAATATATAAGAACAAAAAAAAAACCAGAACAGCTAAAGTTTCTGACTTTGCTGATTATAGGTGGTCCTTGATAGCCAGTCACTTGCCAGGGAGAACGGACAACGAGATAAAAAACTACTGGAATTCTCACCTTAGCAGGAAAATTTACAGTTTCCCGAGGACAGTTACTACAGACAACACCTTACAAGTGCAAGGGGTTATGGATACACCCAAAGTAGATATTCCGTTTTCACCTAAGGCTAAGAGGAAAGGTGGCAGAACTAGTCGTCGGGCAATGAAGAAGAACAAAAGCTACACCCAAAGGCCTAAACAAAGTTTCACTCAACAGAAAAGTGAAGCTGCAGTCCCATTTCCACCCACACCGTCCCTAGAGAATGAGGGTTTGTCTAGCGCCATCGTGGATTTCATGGTCTTGGAACCTCAAGTAGTTGACGAGAAAGTAGAGCTCATTGATGAGCCAAGTTCCTATGAAGAAACTCATGAAGGGAATTTGATGGAATTTGACAAGTGTCTTGACGTTAATGACGACATCTTAGGACTGTATGAAGTCGAAGGCATTAATGACGGTGGTGGGGCGTTGAGTTTTAATGAAATGATGGGTGCAAGTGGGGTTTTGACCTTAAGTGAAGAGAGAGAAAGAGAAAGCAATGATGTGATGGCGAGTGTTGGTCATGACAAAATGGGAACAAGTGAGGACCCTGAGAGCAGTGTGAACCTAAGCTCGAATGGGGAAAGTGGAGGAGAATGGCATTCTTGTAATTCTCCGAAAGGATTGGGTTTGGATGATAACTGGGATTGGGAGAGCTTAATAGAGTTTAATGATATTCATTCTAATGAGTCAGAATATTCTAATTGGGAACACAAAGAAAACCTGCTGACTTGGCTTTGGAAAGACGATGATTGGGAAAGTGATTGCAACAAATTGGGAGAGATAGATATGGTTGCTTGGTTTCTCTCTTGAAGAATATACCCTCGACTGTTTTTCTTTTTCACTCGTATTCTTGGACCCTGTATGTCTCATTTTGCGAATGTGGTACCGTTTAGTTTTAGACCAGACATGTAATTACCGTCACTGCATCGCTTTTGCTTTACTAGTTTGGAATATTGATTTGATATTTAAAAAAAGAATTTGATAGGGATAACCAGATATAATAATACAGTCAATCATGAATAAATATCAATATATATATATATATGTTTCATAAATCGTTATTCGTGACCTTGTCTATGACTCTATGTATAGTTACCCTACATGCAATGGTATGAAGATTTTTCAATATATAACTAACTCCTTTAGTCTTTAGCATGTCCTCCATTTTCCGCAAAGCCCGCGCGTATGTAAACACTGTTTCTAACTTTCTAAACAAAATTAAAAAAATTCAAACGAACAAATCATAACAAACAAGTTTTTCAAACAAAATGTATATATTCATACGTTTATTGTTTATTATAAAATGATCGATTATATTAATAAAATTAAAATTAAAATTTTATATTATAGAAGATTTTATACACATTTTATAATTTATATAAAAGTAAAACAAACATAAAGTAAAATTGAATTTAGTGGAATTAATTACATTTATTATCTTAATTAGTTAACTGAATTTATTTTTTCATTTTTTTGGTAAGCAGTTAACTGAATTTAAATGTATAAGACTAGGCATATGTTTATAAACTGATTTATTATACTTAAATTCAGTTATCATTTATCATTAATTTAAAAAATAAACCTAGCACAAATAATTTTAGGGGAAAATGTTTCTATAGTTACTGCATTATTCTCAAAACGAAGTCGTTTTGATATTGAAATTTTAAAAACTTATAATTATAAAGACTATTATAACTCTGAAATAAATTAAAATTACAAAAATACCATAATTTTCACCTCAAAATAATGTCGTATTGGGCTTACTTACTCATTTGCATTAACCGCATAAAAGACGAACCCATAATTTTATGATAAAAATTGACTTACAAGGTAATTTATTCTTTTTATTCAGATCGAACAATCATTGTATAAATTATTGATAATTTATAGAGAGGGAAATGAATTAATTTCCACTAATATAAATTTTACATTCATTAGTACACTTGCATTTAAATATAAAATTTATTATTTTTATATTGATATAAGTTTGATTGTCAAATCTGTTTAGCGCCGCCTTACTAGCAAGACAATTGAGCATCATCTAATGCTCATACTCTTCTCTTGGCTCACCGCGACACCAGGTGGCACGTGTTAAGCCACCATTGTGCATTCCAGTCTGTCAACTGGGAGAAAATTTTTGATGCATATTTGCTAAGGAGAAAAATTTTAAGATTTAGAAGGAAAATTAAAAAAAAAAATTAAATTAGGAGGAAGGTTATAATTATAATTTTTTTTTATAACCTCTTACAACCATACTTTATTACTGTTGATTTCTGTCAATCAACGGTTATCATTTATTATGAATTAATAATTAATTAATGAATTTAATTTATTAAAATGATAATCGTTGATTGGCGGAAATCAATTGTGATAAAGTATGATTGTAAAAGGTTGTAAAAAAAAAATTATAATTATAACCTTCTCTTAAATTAAATAGAAATAAAATTCTCTATTCGAAAAAAAGACGTAACCATTTAAGTACATCAACTGCATTTAAGAAATTTCTGCCAACCGGGTCCCTAAAGTGCCTGACTACGCTTTCCGCCAATCGCGATTATATTAGACAGCATAAATACGTAACAATCCGACCAACAACGACTTTAGATATTTTTTTTTATTGGAAAAAAAAATATCTTTTGGATATATGATGAGAAATTTTTATTTTTTTTTCTGAATAAGATACGAAAAAGGTATTTGTTAGATCCAAATTATTTATAAGAATGTGAAAAAAGTTATACTTACTACTTTTTATTACTATTTCTTACTACCAAATCTTAACCGTTGATTTTTGTCAATCTAACGGTTATAATTTATTAGATCATATTTATTAATTAATTATAAATTTCCAATGAATTATGACCATTAGATCGACGGAAATCGACGGTTAATATTTGATATTAGAAAATAGTAAAAAAAAAATTGTAAGTATAACTTCTCTTAGGAATGTCGGATTAATTCTACTGATGTTATGGAAAAATAAAACTATCTTATATAAGATGATATTTTCATTTGGGAATATGATGTGTAAAATAGAATGATGAAAAAAAATATTCTGAGATTATTTTCAATTTTCTCATACCAAATGTTAGAAACAAATTTGCCTCACCTCCCTTTCCCATAATTTTTAAGAAAATTTCCATCGCAGACGGCCCATGTGCTCAACGGTTGTAACGAGAGATTTCTCATCATCACAGCTAGGCGACACAATACAAACACCATAAGAAAAAATCGTGTTCAAGTTGATTTATTTTTAAATGTATATTAATAAAATTAAATAAATAAAATTTGAATCATGGCCACGTATCAACTCATAAATTTAAAATCGACCCTTTTAATAGTTTTACATGTTATTCTCGTCCTGTCATGTCATAAATAAGTTATTCACGTCTGATCTGTCGTGTCAACTTGTATACTAAGCAAAACACTTTAATATTTACGGATAATTTATGTCATCTCATGTAAACCCACAAAATAAACAACATACTTTAAAGTTATGAATTATGTATATGTGTTGTGTCAGCCAAAAAATAAATTAGTCATGTTCATATCAAAAATTTTAATCATTTTAAATTGATGTCATATTCGTAATAAATATATTTATAGTCATGTCAAATTTGTATGGTGTGGTATAATCCAAACTCCAAAGCTTGCGAGTAAAAAACATTTCACATCCCACGAAGGGCACGTCGTCCTGTTATTAATAGTCTGTGCTTCCAACTGTTTCTCTTGATTACTGTAACTTAGCAATGTAGCATCAAAGTTTTTTATACGCACACGGGGTTGAAAATTTTGATAACATTAAACTAATAATGAATTTATCATCAATCATTTAATATGATCATAAAATTTTTTCTAAACACACAATATTTTATGGGGTCCGCAGCAAAAATAAAAAATTCCGACACACAAAACGAATCTTTATAACACAACACAATCATTTTTCCTACAATATAACTCATATAAAATCCATTAATAACAAAGCAACCACATGAATTATAAAAAAGAAATTACTGTTAGGATTAGATATGTTTCGTTTTCCTCGAGATAAATGAGTTTGATATCTCTTCCATGACGGAGAGATGTTTACAAAGGAAAATATTTTCTCAGGTGAAAAAATGGACTAATCATTTTGTCATTGCGGGTCCCACAAAGTGGGTGGCAAAGCAGCACGTATCCTTGGAAAATGAAATTAGAAGATGGTTAATAGAGGATAAAATTTTTTATAAAAAAAAATATTATGAGAATATGATTAGAAATTTTTTGTCCTGAATAAGTTATAAAAGGTGTTTGATAAGTTAATTTTTTTTCGAAAATGTTAGGTTAATTTTATTGATATTGTGTATTAATTTTTCCACCACATGAAAAAAAAAAAAACAAATCTACCTGTAATCTTCCATGACATGCTTACTGTTTCTTAGCAATGTAGCATCAAAGTTTTTTATACGCACACGGGTTTGAAAATTTTGATAACATTAAATTAATAACAAAGCAACCACATAAATTATAAAAAAAGAAAAAATTACTGTTAGGATTAGATATGTTTCGTTTTCCTCGAGATAAATAAGTATGATATCTGTTATTAAAAAAAAAAAAAAAAAAAGAGTATGATATCTCTTCCATGATGGAGAGATGTTTATAAAGGAAAATATTTTCTCATATGAAAAGATGAGACTAATCATTTTGTCATTATGGGTTCCACCAAGTGGGTAGCAGATAACCTTGAAGAATGAAATTAAGTAATGTTTGGTAGAGTATAAATTTTTTTTTATCGAAAAAAAATTTCTGAGAATATGATTAGAATTTTTTTTTCCTTAATAAGTTATAAAATTAAGGTGTTTGATAAGTTAATTTTTTTTTTTAAAATGTTGGATTAATTTTATTAATATTGTGTATTAATTTTTCCACCACATGCAAAAAACAATTCTACCTGTAATCTTCCATGACATGCTTACTGTTTCTTAGCAATGTAGCATCAAAGTTTTTTATACGCACACGGGTTTGAAAATTTTGATAACATTAAATTAATAACAAAGCAACCACATGAATTATAAAAAAGAAATTACTGTTAGGATTAGATATGTTTCGTTTTCCTCGAGATAAATGAGTATGATATTTTCATAAAAAAAAAATAACAAAAATTGAGTATGATATCTCTTCCAAGAGATGTTTATAAAGGAAAACATTTTCTCACGTGAGAAAATGAGACTAATCATTTTGTCATTACGGGTCCCACCAAGCGGGTGGCAACGCAGCACCTATCTTTGGAGGTTATTTGAAGTGAATCAGGACCACTATTTTTAGGTGGTTTCTTAGTGTAAATAGGAGGGTAAAATGGGAAAAGTGAGAAAATAATAGGGGTAAAAAAGAAAAGAGAAAATTAATGTTGTGAGAGGGAGCACCAAAAGATTCAGTGGTCTTGGAGCATATTAAATATTTCCCTATCTTTGAAGAATGAAATTAGGGAATGTTTGGTAGAGGATAAAAAAAATTTATCGAAAAAAAAACTTATAAGAATATGATCAGAATTTTTTTTTCTTGAATAAGTTATAAAAGGTGTTTGATAAGTTAAGTTTTTTTTCGAAAATATTGGGTTAATTTTATTGATATTGTGTGTTAATTTTTTCACTACATGAAAAAAAAAAAACAATTCTACCTCATCATCAACTGTAATCTTCCATAACCATTTTATATGGAAAAACAATGATGGGAAAAAAAATCAGCCATACTTTTACTTCACCTCTTATAAATTATATTATATTTTATCGATAAAATATTTTTGAATAAAGTCTTATCGATAATATAACCCTCCTCCACAAATTGTTTACTAATATAAATATTCAAGTTTCATACTTCACAAGGGTGTGAATTCAAATCTCACTAGCTGATATGAGGATCTCATTGGTAGACAAACTATAATTCTTCCCATAAATCTTCAAAAAGATTAGGAAATTTTCCCTTCCCTGATGGAATATATTGCTATCTAATCTCACCTAAACATTTTACTTCTTAAAATATATATAAACATATATATATGGGACAGTTAAACTTAATACTATTTTAGACTTATAACTACTCTTAATATTTATTTTGGTTACCGTTGGATCGATTTGAACTCAACGATCGAAAAAAAAGAAAAATTAGATTTCAAATCGACTCAACAGCCACCAAACAAATAGTAAGAATTATAAATATAAAATAGTAAGAATTATAAACATAAAATGATAATAAGTATAATTTTCCTATATATGTAACATACAGACCATTCAAAGTATTGTTAACAAATTTTCATTCATTAAATTTTGCGTAAATAAGAAAAATCTCAGCCATTTAAGATATATAATTTTTGGGAAAAGTGTTTGTCCTTCTATATGACACAATTTATACATTTTTACTCTCTTAAAGAGGAGGGACCCACACCTTTATATTTTTTTGTCCACTCTCTCCTTCTTTATCTATCTCTTTCTCTCTCTTAAAATGACACAACTTTACATTCTTTAAAATGATACACATTTTTCCCATATTTTTTACCTTGTTGTTTTTCTTATTATTTTTGAGAGAAAGTCATATTTATAATAAATAAACTTAATAAAAATTTAATCATAAGTTATTTTAAGTTTAAAATAGGGATAAAGTGTGTGTCATTTTAAATATGTAAAGTTATATCATTTTAAGAGAGAAAGAGATAGATAAAGGAGAAGAGAGATTTGACAAAAAAATAAAGGTGTGGGTCTCACCTCTTTGTGAGAGTGAAATGATATAACTTGTGTCATTTAAAAGGATAAACATTTTTCCCTTAAAATAGATAAACAAATAAACGAGTAAAAGAGTTTCCTCAGTTTCTTTATGGGTTCGTCTTCCATAAAAATGAATTTTTGAAGTATATTTTTGGGGTTTGGCTGCTTATGAGAGTTATGGGTGTATAATGATGTAGATTGTACAATTGCATTGCATCTTGTTAGTCAGGTAGAGTAGGTGCTGGAACGGTCCAAGATATTATGACAACATAAATGTATGCGTCCTGTGTCTCGGGTTAAGGTCTTCGGATGGAGGGATGCCTATTCATCGCAATTCAAATTAATTAATAACAGTGCTCCAGACATTGGCATTTGACAATGATAACTTACTAAAATATGGTCTTTGTTTTTATCTAAATAAAATCAGATAATCAACCTGGTGTGCTATTCCAATATAAACCTTCAATTGAACCGAGAAAAGGTTGTCTTTTCTTGTATTGATGAGGTATGTGGTCACTCCTCAGATGCAGCTGATGCGTCGGCTACTGCCCAACATTCATAATAAAACAGCAGTACTATAAAGTAATAATAAATACACACTTAATTTCATATTCATTATATTTATATAATTTGATAAAATCATTTCTGCAGCCGCTTTATGTACAGCAATAACATGTGTATGATTATGATTTCTCTCATTTAATGCTTTTATCTTTTGTATGGTTATTATTCCTCACATTTAATGTTTTCAAATATATATATGACAAGTAAATGTAATCCCCATATAATTTTCATTATTTAATTATACAGTCTTTTATTTTATTTTTTTTATACATCTAGACTCTTATTTTATCACCAAACATATACATATATGAAATGATAGAATTTTAAGAGATGTGAATCAAGCAAATTTTTGTAGTAATCATAGCAAGTAAAAGTAGACATAAGAGTTTAATCATGCGTGTGCATGTTATTAAAAGAACACGAATAAAATCAACTGATACAGATGTAAGAATAATAAGTTTTGCACTAAATCATAATAGATGATTTTCGTATATTTAACGATTGTAATTTATTAGGAATTAATAATTAGTAATGAGTGTGATCCAATAAATTATAACTGTTAGATGCACGAAAATAAATGATTAAAATTTGATGTCAGACTTATTATTCTTACACTGGTGTAAGTTGATCTTGCCATATATATATATATATATATATATATATATATATATATATATATATATATATGGATAGGATCCATTGACACCGGTGTCAAATTTTGAAATTTGACACCAAATCTTAACCGTTGATTTATGTCAATCAACGGTTATCATTTATTGGCAATTAATGATTAACTAATATGTGTGATTCACAATATATGATAACCATTGATTAACGGAAATCAACGATTAGGATTTGGTGTCAAATTTCAAAATTTGACACCGGCGTCAAAGGATCCTGCCCCATATATATATAGGGGCTATGAAGCACCGACACTTCAAACACCCTGACGTGTCGTGTCCGACACTTCCCGACACTCTCAAACACTCCGACACTTCCCGACACTCCAACACACATTATAGAAATTCAAAAAAATGTTTAAAGGTTACATTGCGTTGAGTTTTTAGTTCCAACTATTAGATTCGTTGGATTACGATTACTATTTTAAGGAGTTTAATATAAATATTAGGGATATCTTATGTTTTTTTGCAAAATTTATGAATATTATAAGTTTAGATTCATTTTTTTATTAAAATATTGAATATTAAATATAATATACACCACATAAATTAAAAATATTATTTAATATCAAAACGTGTCCTAACGTGTCGAAATCTGATATTTTTTAGAATTAACGTGTCGGAGTGTCGTGTCGTATCGTGTCACGTGTCCCGTGTCAGTATCGGTGCTACATAGTATAGGGGCAGGATATTCTTACACTGGTGTAAGAGTTAGAAGTCTTACACTCAATCTTAACCATTGATCCACTTGTATTCAATGGCTCAGATTACTAAAAAATTAGAGCCCTTAAATATAAGTGGGATCAATAGACAAGATAGAGAGTGTAACTTACACTGGTATAAAATAATCCTGACCCATATATATATGGGGCGGGATCATTTGACACCGGTGTCAAACTTTGAAATTTGATACCAAATCCTAACCGTTGATTTTCGCCAATCAACGGTTAGGATAAAGTGTCAAACTAAAAAGTTTGACACCAAATCTTAACCGTTGATTTCGTGAAACCAATGGTTATAATTTATTGGAACACACTTATTAATTACTTACTAATTTTTCAATAAATTATAACTATTAGATTTGCAAAAATTAACGGTTAAGATTTGGTGTCAAACTAAAAATTTGACACTGGTGTCAAAAGATCCTCTCTCTCCATATATATATATATATATACTAGTGAATTACCCGTGCGATGCCCGGGGAAAAAAGAACAAAATCGTTGTCGCCGTCGTTGGTGTGTCGTCTTACTGTTAAATCCACACGTTGATCTTGATATGAAACTCTTAATAATAATATCATAATAAAAAATAATTGTATTGTTATAATTTTTAACTTGAAAAGGCTGTAGCATTCAGAAAGATAAAAAAGTAAAATAAAATTTTGTAGGACGAAACGTTTAATTGTATCGAGTAACCTTCACGTCCAATTGCAAAAGTGATAAATTTGCAAAAGTGATAAATAGAATAACACTATTTTGCATGACAACAAAGAGAAAGGTTATAGTTACAACCTTTTTTGTTTACCATCTCTTACAACCATGTCTTATCACCGTTGATTTCCGTCAATCAACGGTCATCATTTATTGTAAATTAATAATTAATTAATAAGTTTAATTTGCTAAAATGATAATCGTTGATTGACGGAAATCAACGGTGATAAGACGACACACATAAAATAGTTCACAAATAACAGTGATACAATTCGGTGTTCCAGCAAAATATCTCTGACATCAGCCTGCTAACTATAAAAGAAATAAAAACAGTATATGTTAGCATAACATATGATTTAGCGAATAAAGAACAGAAGAATTGAACAGGTAATTGTCAGAAGTATTATTCAATGTGGTTTTTTGCTTTTGAATTTCAGAATCGTATTTTAAAAATACAGTATAAAAATAATCAAAATCCAACGCTAATCAACATTTGAAAAAAATATAACTTAAGGAATGCAGATTTTACGTGTACCAAAGAGCAACGTTATATCCAATTGACTGAAGCAATATAAATTACAGTAATCTCTGAAATACTTCTTTGTAGACTATGTTAAAGGTACTGTTTGTAACACAACCATCATCATCAAGTATCAAAATCTTCAATCCTTTTTTGCTCTTTACTCGGGATAGTGCCACATATAATTGCCCATGACTAAAGACTGGCCTGGGTAGATAAATTCCAACATGAGAAAGCGATTGTCCTTGACTCTTATTGATTGTCATGGCAAACGAAACCACAAGGGGAAATTGTCTTCTTTGGAAATTTACAGGAAAAGAATGACTTGAGGAGCTCATTGTCATTCTAGGGATTAACACATTTTCTCCTATATTGCTTCCTGTAAGAACAGTTGCCTCAACCACATGATTGCCTAATCTTGTAATAAGCAATCTTGTTCCATTGCATAAACCTCTTGATTGGTCAATATTTCTTAATAGCATGACTGGAACTTTGACCTTCAAAATTAATTTATGATCTGGAAGCCCAGAACAGGAGAAGGTATTTAAGATCTCAGGTGAGAATTCATCATCCTCAAGGGAAGAATTACCGTCTTGCTTCAAAATATTATCTGAACTTAAATATATTCTTTCGTCACCTGGAATCTAAGACATTAAGTTCTCATTTAAAATAGAAACATCTGCCAATTTTGGAGTCAGAATGGCACGTTCTTTAAAGAATGTGGGTTCTAAAATATGATCCAAGATATCAGGATACACAAAATCCATTAAATCTGAAAGTGGATTCGGTGATTCTTTAATCAATAATTCATCTGGAATTGTTATAATAGATTCTCCATCCACATCATCTCCAAGAACACCATCCCCGACTTTAAGAAGCCAATCAGAAAATTCCTTTATTTCCATTAAATTGTGAGTGTCACTTCCAGAACTAAGCCGCATGTTCTTGGTCAAAGTTAATAAATGACAATGAGACCAAAGACAAGAAGAATTAATGGTTGCATGGACTATATCTTGTCTGCTTCCATGAGGAACAACAGGTAAGATTTGCCTGAAGTCACCCCCAAGAACAACAACTTTCCCACCAAATGGTTTATCAACACAACTTGAATCAGAAAATCTAAGAACATCTCTAAGTGTTTTGTCTAGAGCCTCAAAGCAAAATCTGTGTACCATTGGAGCTTCATCCCATATGATTAGCTTTGTTTTCGCTAGCAATTCGGCAATATTAGAATTCTGCCGTATATTACATGTTGAATCCTCAGTGATCTGAATTGGAATACGAAATCTAGAGTGTGCTGTCCGGCCTCCAGGAAGCAAAAGTGATGCAATCCCGCTAGAAGCAACATTAAGTACAATTTCGCCTTTTGATCTAATGGATGCTGACAATGTATTCCAAATAAATGTCTTTCCTGTACCACCAAAGCCATATAGAAAAAAGAATCCCCCTGTACCCACTGAAACTGCCGAAATTATCTTGTCATAGACAACTTTTTGCTCATCTGTAAGGGAACTCATTAGTCTTTTATGTTCTTTAACCAAAAACAATCTGTCATACAATAATTCATCAAGCACTAAGCGGTTGTGCATATCAAGCAAAGATGCACCAGTGATGCAGGGCATTGAAGGGTAATCAGAAAGGCATTTTCCATTACTCTGTAGCACTTTATCAATTTCAGCAAGTGTTGTGTTTTTTATTTGTTCTTCAGTAAGAATTGCATCTGTAGAAACGTGGAAAACAATGAAAAAATGACAATTGAAAGAACAATTATAACAGTACTCATGGTACATTATTTTTGCCACAAAAAAGTGGTATATTCAACAGAAAAAAAATAATGATAAAAAAATTATAATGCATACGATATGTTCATAATGAATACCTGGATGTCCTACTGTTGTTCTATGTCGATAAAGAACATCGTCAGAGAGAAATTGCCAACACTTCCCCCAAACATTTTCAGGTCTATTCATTGAGTTACCGAACAACAACAGAGCAAAAAGACGTCTAAGATAAGAAGCTGACTGCCAAGAACTTGCCTCCTTAATTGCATCAATGTATTCATTGTCATCATCCAAAAGTCCAAGAGAATAGCAAGCATCTTTAAATGTTGGAAACATCACCCCATTGACGGAAAATTTGGAATACACTCTGTAGGGGAGGAACTACTTAACAACTCATTGAAACAACTCGTTTTTTTTGTATTTCTCCAAGGAATCTATGTTCATAAAATAAAAGCAACAAACATGGTAAAAAAAAAAGACCGACTATGATGCTAAATAACCAAGAAATTAAAAGATAATGTAAACATAAAAAAGAACATTTTTGTTATTACCATCAGAAGTATCACGAATACACTGTCTACTGCATGTGCAATCGTTCCCCACATTAGTTACTTGAGAAATGCTAAATAGTATACAAAATAAAATTAAAACGTTAAATAATAATAACACACATGCTATTCTTACTGATAATTTTGCTGCACAAGAAAAAACGATAAAGAGAACTTGCCTGGGAAAAGGAGAAGCAGAAAATGTAGGAACATTTTCTACACAATAACGAAAAAAAAATCAGATGGTAATATACTTCAACAAAGAAAACTTGCATATTGTTTCTGCCGTACCTTTCAATGCAAACCTTTCATGACTGTGCTGTCTCTTTCGTGAAGTAGTTTTCATTGCTGATAGATTACTATTCATTATGGGATGCAAAGGAAATAAACAAACGCATCAGATGGGATATTGGATGTCATACCAGCGCAACAGTAAATGATTTCTAACAGTATCAATCCAAACAAATATCAACGTTTATTGGCATTTATTAATTTGTTTACAAATTTAAAAGTCCATCACACTAATTCGAAATTCAGGGGAGCATTAAAAATAACTTCAAACGAAACGTCAAGCAATTACTAATAATGAAATTAATTGTTATAAATTGGTATAACGGGGAATTTTAAATGACATCCCTAAACTGAAACACGTTGTACTAAAGAAATTCACACATTTGGCAAAAAGAAAAAGTAAAGCTGATAACAAAATATTAAAAGGAATTTTTTTTGCAAACTTTGGTAAAAATGAAGAAGCGAAGTTGATATCAAAATATTAAAAAATAAATATTAAGGCCTTGGTACACTGTCAAAGTTCAACACATGATAATATGCCACAGAATAAGGAAAATGCCAATAGCTCCTCATTACAAAAAAAAATCTACCGTTTTTATTGGCATTTATTAATTTGTTTAAAAAATTAAAGGTCCAACACACTAATTCAAAATTCAGGGGAGCATTAAAAATAACTTCACACGAAACGTCAAGCAATTACTAATAATGAAATTAATTGTTATCAATTTGTATCATGGGGAATTTCAAATGACATCCCTAAAATTGAAATGATATCAAAATATTAAAAAATAAATATTAAGGCCTTGGTACACTGTCAAAGTTCAACACATGATAATATGCCACAGAATAAGGAAAATGCCAATAGCTCCTCGTTACAAAAAAAATCTACCGTTTTTATTGGCATTTATTAATTTGTTTAAAAATTTAAAGGTCCAACACACTAATTCAAAATTCAGGAGAGCATTAAAAATAACTTCACACGAAACGTCAAGCAATTACTAATAATGAAATTCATTGTTATCAATTTGTATCATGGGGAATTTCAAATGACATCCCTAAAATTGAAATGATATCAAAATATTAAAAAATAAATATTAAGGCCTTGGTACACTGTCAAAGTTCAACACATGATAATAGGCCACAGAATAAGGAAAATGTCAATAGCTCCTCGTTACAAAAAATCGACCAATCTACCGTTTTTATTGGCATTTATTAATTTGTTTACAAATTTAAAAGTCCATCACACTAATTCGAAATTCAGGGGAGCATTAAAAATAACTTCAAACGAAACGTCAAGCAATTACTAATAATGAAATTAATTGTTATAAATTGGTATAACGGGGAATTTTAAATGACATCCCTAAACTGAAACACGTTGTACTAAAGAAATTCACACATTTGGCAAAAAGAAAAAGTAAAGCTGATAACAAAATATTAAAAGGAATTTTTTTTGCAAACTTTGGTAAAAATGAAGAAGCGAAGTTGATATCAAAATATTAAAAAATAAATATTAAGGCCTTGGTACACTGTCAAAGTTCAACACATGATAATATGCCACAGAATAAGGAAAATGCCAATAGCTCCTCGTTACAAAAAAAAATCTACCGTTTTTATTGGCATTTATTAATTTGTTTAAAAAATTAAAGGTCCAACACACTAATTCAAAATTCAGGGGAGCATTAAAAATAACTTCACACGAAACGTCAAGCAATTACTAATAATGAAATTAATTGTTATCAATTTGTATCATGGGGAATTTCAAATGACATCCCTAAAATTGAAATGATATCAAAATATTAAAAAATAAATATTAAGGCCTTGGTACACTGTCAAAGTTCAACACATGATAATATGCCAAAGAATAAGGAAAATGCCAATAGCTCCTCGTTACAAAAAAAAAATCTACCGTTTTTATTGGCATTTATTAATTTGTTTAAAAAATTAAAGGTCCAACACACTAATTCAAAATTCAGGGGAGCATTAAAAATAACTTCACACGAAACGTCAAGCAATTACTAATAATGAATTTAATTGTTATCAATTTGTATCTTGGGGAATTTCAAATGACATCCCTAAAATTGAAATGATATCAAAATATTAAAAAATAAATATTAAGGCCTTGGTACACTGTCAAAGTTCAACACATGATAATATGCCACAGAATAAGGAAAATGCCAATAGCTCCTCGTTACAAAAAAAAATCTACCGTTTTTATTGGCATTTATTAATTTGTTTAAAAAATTAAAGGTCCAACACACTAATTCAAAATTCAGGGGAGCATTAAAAATAACTTCACACGAAACGTCAAGCAATTACTAATAATGAAATTAATTGTTATCAATTTGTATCATGGGGAATTTCAAATGACATCCCTAAAATTGAAATGATATCAAAATATTAAAAAATAAATATTAAGGCCTTGGTACACTGTCAAAGTTCAACACATGATAATATGCCACAGAATAAGGAAAATGCCAATAGCTCCTCGTTACAAAAAAAATCTACCGTTTTTATTGGCATTTATTAATTTGTTTAAAAATTTAAAGGTCCAACACACTAATTCAAAATTCAGGAGAGCATTAAAAATAACTTCACACGAAACGTCAAGCAATTACTAATAATGAAATTCATTGTTATCAATTTGTATCATGGGGAATTTCAAATGACATCCCTAAAATTGAAATGATATCAAAATATTAAAAAATAAATATTAAGGCCTTGGTACACTGTCAAAGTTCAACACATGATAATAGGCCACAGAATAAGGAAAATGTCAATAGCTCCTCGTTACAAAAAATCGACCAATCTACCGTTTTTATTGGCATTTATTAATTTGTTTACAAATTTAAAAGTCCATCACACTAATTCGAAATTCAGGGGAGCATTAAAAATAACTTCAAACGAAACGTCAAGCAATTACTAATAATGAAATTAATTGTTATAAATTGGTATAACGGGGAATTTTAAATGACATCCCTAAACTGAAACACGTTGTACTAAAGAAATTCACACATTTGGCAAAAAGTAAAGCTGATAACAAAATATTAAAAGGAATTTTTTTTGCAAACTTTGGTAAAAATGAAGAAGCGAAGTTGATATCAAAATATTAAAAAATAAATATTAAGGCCTTGGTACACTGTCAAAGTTCAACACATGATAATATGCCACAGAATAAGGAAAATGCCAATAGCTCCTCGTTACAAAAAAAAATCTACCGTTTTTATTGGCATTTATTAATTTGTTTAAAAAATTAAAGGTCCAACACACTAATTCAAAATTCAGGGGAGCATTAAAAATAACTTCACACGAAACGTCAAGCAATTACTAATAATGAAATTAATTGTTATCAATTTGTATCATGGGGAATTTCAAATGACATCCCTAAAATTGAAATGATATCAAAATATTAAAAAATAAATATTAAGGCCTTGGTACACTGTCAAAGTTCAACACATGATAATATGCCACAGAATAAGGAAAATGCCAATAGCTCCTCGTTACAAAAAAAATCTACCGTTTTATTGGCATTTATTAATTTGTTTAAAAATTTAAAGGTCCAACACACTAATTCAAAATTCAGGGGAGCATTAAAAATAACTTCACACGAAACGTCAAGCAATTACTAATAATGAAATTCATTGTTATCAATTTGTATCATGGGGAATTTCAAATGACATCCCTAAAATTGAAATGATATCAAAATATTAAAAAATAAATATTAAGGCCTTGGTACACTGTCAAAGTTCAACACATGATAATAGGCCATTTATTAATTTGTTTAAAAATGAACATTAATTGTTATCAATTTGTATCATGGGGAATTTCAAATGACATCCCTAAAATTGAAATGATATCAAAATATTAAAAAATAAATATTAAGGCCTTGGTACACTGTCAAAGTTCAACACATGATAATATGCCACAGAATAAGGAAAATGCCAATAGCTCCTCGTTACAAAAAAAAAATTACCGTTTTTATTGGCATTTATTAATTTGTTTAAAAATTTAAAGGTCCAACACACTAATTCAAAATTCAGGGGAGCATTAAAAATAACTTCACACGAAACGTCAAGCAATTACTAATAATGAAATTCATTGTTATCAATTTGTATCATGGGGAATTTCAAATACATCCCTAAAATTGAAATGATATCAAAATATTAAAAAATAAATATTAAGGCCTTGAGTACGTGGAACTTTAAACACATGATAA
>JAVKPL010011445.1:0-50592 GCA_032173675.1 Gastrolobium villosum | reverse complement strand
CACAATAACCTAGAAGTCTAACCAAATTTCGATGTTGAAGCTTGGCAATCAACACAACTTCATTTTTGAACTCTTCTAAACCTTGTCCAGAACAACTTGAAAGTCTCTTTACTGCTATTTCTTGTCCTCCAGGAAACTTACCCTGACAGTGTTCCAAAAGTTTTATCCATTTCTATCACTATCACCATGAAGTTGGAAATGAAAATCATGAGTATCAAGAAATTATTAATTACCTTGTAGACAGGACCAAAACCCCCTTGTCCAAGCTTGTTTGCATTTGCAAAGTCATTAGTTGCTTCAAGTATGGTTTCCAAATGAAAATGTGGAATATCTATGGCCTGTGCATCATCTTCTTTCAACCTACCAGATTCAATCAAGTCTCTGACATATCTCTCACTGCCATACAAGTTCATCCCAGAGTTTTTTTGAACATATTTCCTGCTTTCTGAAGTCAAACAGATGAACTATGGATCTGAGTTAGATTAAGTATCCCCTTGAATATTGGGCAATACTTTATTTTATGAGTTTTAGAGAAAATTAAGTTACCTTGTGTTTTGGCCTGTCTCTTTTTCTGCAAGTGAATACATATAGCAGTACTTGAGAGAAGAATTAAGACAACCACAGTTGTAAAAGTGACTACAAGGATATTATGTAATGACATACGCCTTTCTGTTTTGTAGCTATTATTGCCTTCTGCAAGATATAAAAAAGTGTATAATATGTGGAGAGATAATAATTATACAATACAAAAACAAGCATATCTATCAACATGAAGAGGAAAGAAAGATCAATGCATGGATCCGTGCAATGATAGATAATTATAATGCCATTACCTAAAATACAACTTAATTTGAAGCCATCCCAAAGAAACTTTGCATTGCAAAGGCATCTCTTCTTTCCATCACTGGTAGCATTGCAAGTTGAATTTGGCCAGTCCATGCAGTCCAACAATGATGAACAAATCGGCTCTAATGGAATCTCCCAACTTAATTCTATTTCTACTCCATGTTTCAGGGGAGCATTAGAACTAAAGGTGGTTGGATCAGCATGGCAATGGCCAGTAAGATGAAATGGAGATGACTGGTTGAGAAGTAGAAGCTTGTTCATTGAGTTTTGACCATCACAGTTAACTACATTTTTTCTGTGGATCAAAAACTTCTGTGCTTCTGGGTTTATGCTTATCACTTGATAGGTGCTAAGAGGATATGTTGCAGTGAAAATTGGAGTACATGGGGTCACCACAATTTGGTCTTGTGCTAAGAGGATATGGAATGAAGTTTGTGCCACAAGTCCCACAACTGCTCCTACTGGATTCTGCACAAGTAGAACCTCTGGCACTTTAGAAACAATAATTACTATACAATCTCATCTAGTTCTCCATTAAAGGTGCTGTGACCTCTATTTTTTCCTAATGAATCTATGGCAAATTGAGATGAGTAGGCTCAACGTATTTAGTAGCCTAATTTCAAATTATTTAATAATATATTTTTTAACTTTTCAAACGCTATCATTTTTTAAGTTCATTAATTTTTATTTTTTGAAATGCGAGATTATAAATCAATAGAACTTAATTATCAAAGTTCATTCCATAGATTTTACTTTGTGAGTTCTTCAAAATCAGATATAAAGTCAATAGAGTAAATATACACTTTGCTCCAATGTTGTAAATACGGTCCGTTTATCACATTGCATCGGCCAAATACCAGACCTAGTGCGATCTGGTCAGTTTTGATGAAAACTGGTGACCTGACCCGATTTATTTAAAATAAAAAATATTTCCAAAAATAAAAAGTTTTCCAAAAAAATTTCATAATTGATATATTTTAGTGTTCTATTGCTTATTGACTTACATAAGTTATGTACTTACAATACTAATGTTATATCAGTTATTCACTATATAGGGAATTTTGATTTGATTTATAGTTAGAGATATCGTTTACCGAACCTGAAATATCAGTATCACAATGTTTGATCCTTTATTGAACAATCATGTATAATTTATTATTTTTTATATTAAAATATTTAGAATTTATATTATTTTTTTAATTATTTAAGTATCTTTATAGTTTTGTTAGTATAAATTATAGATTTACATATAATTATCATGTCATGCAGTTGAACAGTGACCCACTGGTTGACCCAATGACTCAATACCTTGAGTGAGTCAATGATTGAGCCGATTTTTAATAACATTGTTGTGGTCTCTTAGAAATGTTACTTGTATTCTTTTGCTCTCCAAAAGTTGGGATCAATTTACATGTACAAAAACTTTTAAAAATCAAAATAACACAAATAACATATTTCAGAGACTAAATTATACATTTACAAATAAGAGTGTCATTAAGAATGACATTAAATTGTATAAGAAAAAAAACACAAAAAGAGCAAGTGTGATATTTGAAAAACAATTGGAAATTAATTGAGCTGGAAGAGAATTTGCAAGAGTAGATAAATAAGCAACAAAATGCATATTTATATGTAATACTTAATTGTCCTCCGTGACTCAAAGGTCACAAATTCAAATCCAGGAAACAACAACTTTGTAATAGATTGCGTATAAAAATTATCTTCACCCCAGGTTCGCTAGTTAGAGAGTGGTTTTGGGTTTAATTTTAGCTGGATACTTAATATGAGCTCTTCTAACGATTGACTTCATATGTGTGTATATGAACCGGAACCAAAGGTCTAAGGTTTACTAATTACATTCAACTATGTGTAAGACTTCAGCCAAGACATTATAGGAACTCAAGAGAGTGATAAAAAGAAGAAATACCTATATCAGAAAACGCCACGCGAACATTCAGGTCACAACCATCATCATACTCTTCTTCTAGATTGTTCAAATCCTCAGACCAAATCCAGCAAACTGCATCACCAACATTCCCCTGCCTTGTCTTTTCAGTGTCTTCATATGAATAAGCACAGCACTGGCAATTGTTGAGGCACTCTGACTTGCATTCCTCTTCATTCTTAGCATTAAATTGAGCATCCGGGTTCCCTACTTTCATCATTTTTAAGCTCAAAAACGTGTCACTATTATTAGCATCCTCACTACATACATTTGTTTTCCTGCTACATCCACCTGAAAAATCTCCAGCATTCCAACTCTCTTGGGAATTAGGCTTAAACCCAGGCAAACACTTGCACATAGAATCATACTTGCTATTACAGCTACCAAAGTTTCCACATGCATTAAACACACTGCATCTATCTCTAGGCTCCACCCAAACTAACAACCATTTTTTCTCTGTATCCATCTTCTTATACTGAAGTTGACCCCAGTAAGTCATCACCAACCTCGTGTCACTATATAGAGATGAAGTGAGAAAGGGAACAGTGTTGTTTGGGGATATTCTCAAGGTGAAATTTGACAACAAGTAAGATATTGCTGAAGACATCTCACCAGTTCCAACAAATTTACCTAATACGCTGCTTTTCCAATATCTCATTGATCTCTTCCATATGATATACTGATTCTCTCCCTGATCTTGCTCAAAAGAGAAGTTCCCTGGTGTTGGGTCTTCATAACTTCTCCATGAAGTTAATGCTAAACTCTCATCCATTTTCATCCCTGGAAGAAATGTATCTGTTGGATTAGCAAAACTCTGCCACAGAATCTTCACAGCATGTCCTTGTTCTTCACTTAAAATAAGGTTCCCATTGTCCATTAACTTCACTGTCCTGTGCTGTAAAGATGATCTTTCAACACTTGTGCCCCAGTATGATTTCCCACTCTTGTCCAAAACCCTGAGATTCCCATCTTCTGCTATGGCAAAAGCACCCCAAGAATCAGGAAGTGGGTTGTCTCGGTTAGCAACCCACACAACTGTTTGTGGAGTTAACCCATAGTACCATATTCCCACGTATCTTCTACCAATGGAGCTTCCATTAGGAGTGAAAAATCCTAGTTCAAATTTTTCTCCTGCTGAAATAAGAGTATTCCCTCCCCCATCTTGTAAGGAGTTGTTAGTGGTTATGATATCTCTAGCTGAGCAATGCTTAAAAGCAAAAAAGAATGAACACAAAAGGAAGATAGACAACAAGTGATTAGAAGAACAATAGAGGATAATTATCCTTCTGGTTTCTCCCATGGCGTTTACCATGTTAAAGAACAGAAATGGTTAGAGTTTTTCTAAAAGTACAGTGCACAGTGATACCAGTCACCCTGTTTTCAAGAGAGCTTCAACCCACTAGTTGAATTCAAAGGCAACCTTAAGTAAAGTTCCTCACCGATTTAGCAGACAATAGTGTACTTTTGGTGTTTATTGGTGGAGTAATTGACGCATATTTAGGTAGGATTTAATTTTAATTCATTCATTCTGGCATTAAAACCCCTCCCAAAATTTAGATACATGTGAAATGATTCTATCTTATAATAATATACATTATTATTATTTAGAGGTAGTTGAACAAACTGTCCTAGTTAGGGCCATATGTAATGAAGGTTCAAAAGCATGTTATATGGAATTGCTTGTAATCAATATGCTTTGGATTTTTGCTGCTATGATATTTTTTGGGAATAAGTTGTCTTCAATATTTGGATGCATCAAATTTTAGGCCAAAAATCTTTCGAAATATTGAGAGCACAGTCATACACTGGGAAGCTAGGAGTAAAACGTATCTGCCTGCTGCAAATGTTAATGCAATACTACAATAATGATTTGCTATATGATTGATATATTATTGCCAAATTTGAATAATTGATTGAGGAAAGCAAGAAGGGACAGGGAGGTCAAATTCGTGGGGTTTTTGTCAATTTTATCTTTTTCATCTGGGTCCCTTGGCTTACTTTTTATTTTTTACATCCTCTTACATGTGACGTTTAATTTAAAATGTATTGAGAGGTTATCCTTTCTATCAAGCATCATTATGTTTCTAGTGTTGTGTCCCTACGGATCTAAAAAATCATTTATCCAGAGCTAATGTTGAAGAATGTGAATTTGGTTCACTTTGTTGGGAATTACACGTGGGGTCAAGCGAAATTAAGAGAAGAAATGAGAAATATGCATTCTAATTAGCATATATTAAAGAAGGGAAATATAAGTTTCCCATTATAAAAGACGTGATACTAACAACTAATTAAGATTATTACCAAATTTTACTACCAATCAATTTCACCGTTATATCGATTATGTTGATCCAACGTTTATATTTATTTTCATCTTTGTATTATTATCAATGTTATTAAAATCAGCCCGGTCGAGGTACTGGGTCACTGGTTCAACCGCATGACCCAGTCATTATATACAATTTTATAATTTAATTAAAAAATTATAAATATACTCAAATCTCTAAAAGAAAATGATAAAAGTTTCAAATATATTAATATAAAAAATAACAATCACATATTATTATCAAATAAAAGATCAAACAAAAATATAATGATCGTGATACGGAACTTTAGGTTCAGAAAATGACATCTATAACTATAAATCAAATCAAAATTTTCTGCATATTGTATAATTGAGATAATATTAGTGTTGAAGATACATAATTTATATAAGTCAATAAGCAAATAAAATATTCAAATATGTCCATGATTTTTTTTTGAAAAAAAAATTGGAAATTTTTATTTTTTTTGGGACCGGTCCGGGTCACCAGTTTTCATGAAAACCAACCGGGTCGCAACGGTTCTGATGCATGACCGTTCCGTTACTTCAACCGGATCGGTTATATGACCGGTTTACCGGTTTCAGCAGGTCGATCCGGTTTTATTAACACTGATTATTATGATTCTCCAAATTTAATACTTTATATTTCTTTTCATCTTTGTATGGTTATGATTTCTCATATTTAATTCTTTCACATTAAATATGGGGAATCATAACCATATAAAGATAAAATTAAATATAACCGTTGGATCAACATAATTAATTTAACGATGAAATTGATTGGTAGTAACATTGGTAGTAATATTAATTGGTTATTACAATATCCTATCTCATAAAAGATATGTTGTCTCATGCTCCAAAGATAAAACATTTGGGTCCATCATTTAAAAAAAAAAAGAATGGTCCATCATTTAAAAATGGGAATTGTTTTTCTTATATAACATAAGGTAAAACTTCTTTCCTATACTCAAATATAAAGAGATGAGATCCATTTATATTTTTTCTCTTTCCTATATTCTCTTTCCTCTCTCCTCCATATAAGGTAAATTTCATCCTATGTTACATAAAAAATAATTTCCCTTTAAAGGATTTTTAATTTGAGTATAGAAGGGGAATGATTTACACTTCAACCGGAGAAACTCATTTCTCATTAGAAAATTATTGATTTCGAAATTCATCGATTTCAAATGGAGTTAAGAATATTTACATCCTGCGACTGCGATCTAACAATAGTGTGCTATCATGCATGTTTTCTGACTTTTCAATTTTGGTAGAGTTGAATGAAATTATGATTGAGGTAGAAAGCTATTGCCTGTCTAGTCTCTCAATCTTCTATTTTCTAAAATCTAAACCAATATAAAATCATGGGAAGAAGATATGTCATTTTAAATCACACATTTTATATTCTTTCATTCTTACAAATAGATAGAACTCACGTCTTTAAAACTTTTTTCCTCATTCTCTCTCCCATGGTTTATCTTTTTTTCTAATTTAAAATAATATAACTTTATGTCAATGATACACACTTTTTCTTAAAATCATTTTCCAGTTATTAATTTTCCTCGAGGGCATCATCTACTAGGTGATATAAAGGATATTATTTATGGTGAATCGGGACCACCATTTTTTTAGGTGGTCCCTTAGTATAAATAGGAGGGGAAAATTGGAAAAAAGAGAAAATAATAGGGATATAAAAGAAAAGAAAAAATTAATATTATGAAAGGGAACACCAAAAGATTCAGTGGTTCGGGATCATATAAAATATTTCCGATACAAAGGTCATTCCCTGCCTAGTGTAAAGTACTACTACCCGCTAGTCTTTGTTGACCCACACAAGTTGACTTGCATTCTTCGTTGCCTCTTTCTCGGCCTCTTTGAACCGGCGAAGGTGAGGGTGCACCAATCCCGAAAGTACTTTAGACTAATCTACCAAGAAAAAACAATATATTGGATTTGGATGGTATGAATCGTATGATTGAGTGATCTAGTTATCCTTTTTCTTGTTCTTTTTGGCACAATGTGATGTACTCTACTGGAAGCACTTAAGCGGATTCCAAATCATGGCCAGATACTTCGAATTTTTTATTTTTAAAGTTATGGTGCAATTTTCACGGGATGAATACTATTAAACTCAGCCAACCAGCATAGCTCAAGTCTCGAGCAAAGACTCTATAGTGGGTTACTTTTGACGAGTGATACATGACATGTTATTTTAACAAGAAAGAAACCTTAGTTTGTGTCGTGAACGGTGAATCCAAAGTTTCTCTGCTTCGACTCACAATCCCCGATCTGGGAAATTAAACCAACTATTGGAGAGACAAAATAAGAGTAAATAATTCACACAAAAAGCAGGTTCAAGGCTCTAGTTTTCTCCTCTCCTTTTTTTTCTTCGGTGTTTCTGTAGTAGGGTAATATCTTTAGTACTTCAGCAGTGTTAAAGATTGGAGTTAAATTCTTATCAAATATATTTTCGGAGAGAGATGAATAACTTTAACTACAATTAAGTTCCGACTAAGAATTAATTTCGTAATCAATTCAAAGAGTTGAAATTATGGAGATATTTAGGAGCTGACTTACCTCAAAAAGATAATTAAAGATGATATACCAAGGAAAAAAAATTGAATACTTCACTCAAAGTTGAAAAAACAAATAATTTACTTACGTGTATTTATTATGAGTTAAATACATATCTTGCAATTGTACAATGACTCTTCTCATGTAGCATACACAATAGAGAATGTGGAGTCCACGTGTAAGTGGAGAAAGAAAAAAAATGTTGGTGAGTCCTACCTAAAATTTGCATCAAAGTCTTTCTTCTCCTGTTAATGGGACACTGGTTGAACAAGTGAATCACTTGTTGATCCGCTTGAACTGGTTGTATATAAAATAAATATTACAAAAAAAATTGATTTAATAATCTGATTAATATACACCAAAATGATTTTTTTTCTTTCCTGAGCAACATATAATGACAACAATAATAATAAAATGATTTTTATGTAATTATTAAATGATGCACTATCTCAATAAAAGTAAACTCTTGCTAACAAAAATGAATAAATACAAAGAAGGTGGCTTAATTAAGGGATAGATGTCATAAGCTTGAAAGTGTACTATTTGGTTATTTTAGAGATAAGTTGGACCATGACATTTAATAATTTTTTAAGTTGAAGAGTAAAAAAAAATGTGTGATCCCTTACCTAAGTTCAACCAACAAGAAAATATTTATTATGAACATAGAAATCTACTTGCTCTCTTCAATATTTTACATCATCAAAATTCCCCCACCTTAGTGTAACGCTCCCTCTTGAAATCACGGTTTGTTAGCATGCATAATGGTATACAAAGTGAATTATACTTGAAATGATTAGCGGAAGACTTCCTAAAGGTCTCACTATTACTCATTGTAATTTCGTGAGTTAACTTTTCCTTTTTAAATTTTCTTACGTATTGCCATACAAATTGAACATGACTTAATTCCATGAACTGTATTGCCTACATGTACAGAATCGTTACTTAAATTTGTGTGACTATAATCAATGATCAAAGACTATTTGAATATGATAACAAGTACCAATTTGGACGAAGGCAAACAGATAGCATAACGGTTGTAAATTGGACTAATCTAGGAATAAAATCCCACTTTTAACCTGTCACCTGAAATACAGAAAAGTCCAACCCAATATAAATGTACTGAATATGGCTCTGTGCTATTATAAATGTCATATACATGACTTGTCAACATATGTAACGCCCCGTCTGCAGCTAGTTAATTAGCAATCATATGATAGTAAGCGCAACATGTTCAACTTAATTAATGCCTAAGCTAACTGAATGAAGATTTTCCTCACTTGAAAATCCCTCAAGATGTGCGCATAAGTGGGAGGATTTGTTGCAATTCAAAATTTCCAACAACTTTCACTTTGAATCCTCATGAGATTAGGTCCTTATCCTTTCATGATTCTGACCTAATGGTCATCATATGACCACTCACTTATGCGCCCCACTTTGTCTCAAATTGAGTCCAGATACGTTGAGTAATTGCTTTCAAATTTGAACCAAATAACTCACTGATTCTCTCAACCAACCAAATCAGAATTGGAGCACATTTAGTTGACAAGATGACACTCATTTGCAACTAAAGTGGCACGCCATTCCCTCATTGGATAAGATCAAATATCATCTCTTGATGCAGGGGATTTGTTCCAACAAGATCTCATCTTATCCTTTTGTTATGAAACAACTTTTCATAGCCAATCCAAATTCGAATTTAAACACTTGAATTCAAATGTTCAAACATTTAAATTCAAAATTCAAATTTCAAATTCAAACTTCAAAATCCAATTTCAAAATTCAAATTTCAAATTCAAAATTCAAATTTCAAATTCAAAATTCGAATTTCAAAATTCAAATACCAAATTCAAATTTCAAATTCAAAATTTAAATGTTTGATAATTAATTTATCTAATTAAATTAATTAGTAATGTCTTGGACCATCAAAGCTCATTACATGATCCATGCGCCTTATTCCCATCAGGTGGGCTTCCAAACAGCTTCTTGGGCTAACAACCATTATTAGGCCCAATACCTTTAAAGCTAGTTCATCATGACTACAAGGTGTTAGTGTGTGACCCATTAGGTCCAACTTAGCCTCTGACATAAATGGGCTCGGGCCCAACAAACCCACAACCCAATTAATGACAACACATAGCACTAGCAATGATTTGTTTTCCCAGAGCTAGTCAGATTAATGACTTGATCATCTTATTACACATATTTATTTACCGTATGTATTTTCTTTCATCTCGGTTATCTTCCCATTAACCTAGGGTAAGGAAACGTATAAACCCTGCGGTTTAGGGTAAGCTTTATTCGAAATAGGAATCTTCAAATTACTGACTCTAAAGGCAGATCATCTCATGATCTCTTTTACTATGCATAGATTCCCGAGTCCCTGTAAATGTCATCCCGATTTCTCCGGTTTACAGATAACCTAATCTCTCACAGAGATTTGACGAATTCCTTCAGCTTATCACCCTAGCCCTGTGCTCTTTCAGGACACGCCCAACAGTATACCTATGAGTCTTCATGTTTCAGGCAGATGAGACATACAATCGAAGCATGCCTTTTAGAACACAGTCTAGGTAATAACTTCTGGTCTAAGGAAAGAAATACCCAAATATAAAGAGATTACTCTAATGACACTATCTGTGAGATTTCCTCATAGAGTCTCTTTTTGGGTCTCTTGAGTGCGAGCTATACTCTTATAGGTCCAACCACGACTTTAGCTAAGACATCTCCATATCTGTAGCTCATGAGGTCTTTACCTTGTATCCATATACAAGTAGATAAGTCGTGCTAGTCTTTCCCGAGATCACTGATCCCCAATCTCAGTGTCTCTAGACTAGGAACATAAAATTATGAATAAACGTGCGATATCCTTGAATCCTCATTATCGTGATCTCATCACAGATACTCAAGAGATACCTGTTCTATTCCAAGGGGTTTATCCAGTTTGTTCATATAATATTAACAATAATACCGAGACATAATATGAAACTGGATAAAGATTGCTTTTATTCATTTGCGACAAATAGTTCTACATCTAGTGTCCTTTATTTAATCAAAAGATTGTCTCTAGGACACCCATATACTAACAAGCTCCCACTTGGCCTAGAGCCAATCAGACCTAAGTCGTATACCCAAAGCCTCATAATGACTATCATGTTTTCTCTAAGAAACAGCCTTTGTCAGAGAATCGGCCAGGTTATCATCTGTGGGAACATAATCCATCTTTACATCATTCCTATTAGTGATTTCTCTAATCAGGTGATATCTGCGGAGCACGTGTTTAGATCTTTGATGAGACCTAGGTTCCTTTGACTGCGCAATGGCTCATGTGTTGTCGCAAAGCAACTATATGGGCTCATCCACGCTTGGAACCACCCTTAGTTCAGTTATAAACTTCTTGATCCATACGGCCTCCAGAAGCAGCTATATATTCAGCTTCTGTCGTTGAATCTGTTGTTGTCTCCTGCTTGGAACTCTTCCAAGACACCGCCCCACCATTTAAGGTGAATATGAATCTTGACTGTGACTTGTAGTCATCCTTGTCACTCTGAAAGCTAACATTAGTGAACCCTTTCACTATTAACTCATTAACCCCATCATAGACCAGAAACGCATCCTTATTTCTTCTTAAGTATTTAAGGATGGTTTTGACTGCCGTCCAGTGACCCTCTCCAGGGTCAGACTGGTATCTTCTCGTAATGTTCAAAGCATATGAGACATCTGGTCTCGTACATATCATGTCATACATGATGGATCCAATAGGCGAAGCGTATGGAATTCCACTCATGCGATCCTTCTCAGGCTGTGACTTAGGACACATAACCCTTGATAGGTGTACCCCATGACTGACAGGAAGAAAAACCCCTTTTCGACCCTTCCATGGTAAACCTCTTTAGCATCTTGTCAACATGCGTGGATTGAGATAAACCCGGCAGCCTCTTGGATCTATCTCTATAGATCTTTATACCAAGTATAAAGACCGTTTCTCCCAAATCCTTCATGGTGAAGTTTTCTGAAAGCCACTCTTTCGTTATTTTTAATGTGGGGATGTCATTTCCCTATAAGCAATATGCCATCTACATAAAGTATCAGGAATACGACATTACTCCCACTAACCTTCCTATAAACACAAGGTTCATCCTCGTTCTTGATAAAACCGTTACTCTCAACGACTTCATCAAAACGTATTTTCCAACTCCTTGATGCTTGCTTTAGCCTATATATCGACCTTTGTAGTTTGCATACCATATGCACCTGATCTTTGATTTCAAAGCCTTTCAAGGCGGTCTTGACATCCATTTACCAAATTTCATAGTCGTGGTATGTTGCTATTGCAAGCATGATCATAATAGATTTGATCATGGCAACTGGTGAGAAAGTCTCATCATAGTCAACTCCTTGTCTTTGACGATACCCTTTCGCCACCAACCTAGCTTTGTAGGTCTGAACGTTGCCATCTGCATCAGTCTTTCTTTTAAAGACCCATTTGTTACCGATAGGATCTATTCCTTGTGGTTTAGGAACCAAGGTCCATACCTTGTTTTGATACATCGAATCCATTTCAGATTCCATGGCTTCAAGCCATCTAGAGGAATCAACATCCTTGATTGCCTCTTCGTAGTTACTTGGTTCATCATCCTCAAAAGTTTGCTGATTCTCAATCACAAACCCATACCTCTTAGGTGGATGGATGACCCTCGTAGATCTATGAAGTTGTGTGTTTACTTCTCCATTGGAGAACGTCGCCTGCGGAGCAGACTCGAGTTCCTCAATCTGTTCATGTGATTCTTGAACTTCTTCAAGATCAATCTTACTCTCACTGTCTCCTTGAGAGATCAAATCCTTCTCAAGAAACTAAGCATTCCTGGAGTAAAAGCAGTATCCCTTAGAACCTTAGGATACCCCACAAATAGATATTTAGTACTCTCAGCACTAAGCTTGTCTGATGCCAACTCTTTGACATAAGCCGGCGATCCCCATACACTGAGGTAACTCAGGCTGGGTCTCTTACCATTCCATATCTTATATGGTGCGGTCTGAACAGAATTAGACGGTACCATATTTAGAAGGTACGCTGCTGTGTCTAAGGCATATCCCCAAAATGATTTTGGAAGTTGAGTCTCACTCATCATAGACCTAACCATGTCTAACAAGGACCTGTTTCTCCTTTCGGAAACACCATTTGCGGTGTGGTGTGTAAAGTGCAGTAAACTGCGAGATAATTCTATTCTCTCTCAGATAATCCCGAAAATCATGGCTCAGATTTTCACCATCACGATCTGATCGCAATGACTTAACCATCTTGCCACGCTGTTTCTCTACTTCATCAGTAAATGAAATAGGAGTATCCTCCTCTAGCCTCAATAGACATTGGGCCACATACATCACAGTGAATGAGTTCTAATAACTCACTAGCCCTATGAATCTCATGCCCTTTGGGCTTTTGATCAATCATTTTCCCAGCTAGACAAGATTCACATTTTCCATAGGATTCCAAATCCTTAGAATCTAGGTATCAATCTCTATGTATCCTAGACAATCTTGTTTCATTTATGTGCCTAGTCTATAGTGCCAAAGATAGGATTGATTATCTACCCTAGGTCATTTCACATCTACATTGAGCACTTTAGTTCCCATTTTCAAAATATACAAGCCATTTATTAAAGAAGTGTACCAAAACAATATCATTCAAAATGATAGAAAATGTATCATCCTTAATAGTGAAAGCAAAACCATCTTGTTCTAAATAAGAAATAATGTTTCTAGAAATGACGGGAACATAAAGACAATTATTCAAATGTAATAAGGTGCCCGTAGGCTAATGAGGTCGGTATCTCCAGTAGCATAAGCAGCAACTCTTGCTTCATCACCTGCGCGGAGGTCCACCTCGTTCTTCTCCAATCTTCTAGGGCTTCTAAGCACCTGCAACATATTGCAGATTATAAGAACCACAACCGGTATCCAATACCAATGAAGTCGGATTGGCACAAGAATAATTTATCTCAATCATGTGAATACCTGTGGTAGAAGCATCACCATGCTCCTTCACATTCTTCAGGTAGTCTGGACAATTCCTCTTCCAATGGCCATTTTTGCCACATTGGAAGCACACAGCATCGCTTTTGTCCTTGGGTGCACCCTTACCTTTCTTTTTACCCTTTTTCTTATTGGGTTTTCCTTTGGGCTTAATGGAGTTGCCTTTTGCAGGTTCCTTGCCCTTACCCTTGGCCCTTTCAGGCCCACCAATCAGAAGAGCTTGTGTCTCATCCTTCTTGATAGACATTTCAGCAGTTGTTAACATCCTTAACAACTCTGGCAAGCTCACAAGCATCCCATGCATTTCCTTTAGTACCATCTTGGAGAATCCCTCAATGAACCTCCTGTAGTACCCAGCCAAACCTAAGAAGCTCCTCACTTCTGTAACCGTCTTGGGCCTCTTCCAATCCATCTCGGCCTCAATCTTGTTAGGATCAACTGCAACTCCGTCAGCGGAAATCACATGACCCAGAGATTTTACCGACGTGAGCCAAAACTCACATTTCGACGGCTTTGCATATAAATTTTTCTCTTTCAGCACTTGCAACACAATCTTCAAGTTCTCAACATGCTCCTCCTCAGTCTTGGAGCAAATCAAGATGTCTTCATTGAAGACGATCACAAACTGATCCAGGTATGACTGGAAAATCCTGTTCATGTAGTCCATGAACACTGCGGGTGCATTGGTGAGTCCGAACGGGATCACCAAATACTCGTAATGACTGTATCTCGAACGAAATGCGATCTTAGGGACATCCTCCGGCTTTACCCGAATTTGATGGTAGCCGGACCGGAGATCAATCTTGGAATACACGCAAGCAGCCCTGAGCTGATCCAACAAATCATAAATGCATGGAAGGGGCTACTTGTTCTTGATCGTCACCTTGTTCAACTGCCTGTAGTCGGTGCACAATCACATAGTCTCATCTTTCTTCTTTACAAATATGACAGGGGCTTCCCAAGGAGACACACTCGGTCGAATGAAGTCTTTCGCCGAAAGATCCTCAATATGCTTCTTCAGCTCAGCCAACTCCGGTGGCGACATCCGATATGGAGCTAATGAAATGGGCCCCACACCAGGAAACAAGTCAATGGAGAACTCTATCTTCCTCTGCGGTGGAAACTCAGGAATCTCCTCGAGAAACACTTCGAGGAATTCTCTCACCACAGGAATGCTAGTGAGATCCTCTGTGTCCCACTCACCAAACCTCCCAACATGACATAGCCAAATGCCCTTGCTCTTAATGCCCTCCTAGCCTGCAGGACTGAAATGAACAGCGAGGAACTGGTTGTGGACCCACTCGGAGGCATCACCACTCTCTTGGCACAACAATCAATCAATGCACAATTTCTGGACAAAATAATGCAGTGTGCTCAGCTTAATTAATGCGGAAGCTAACTGAATAAATTTTCCCTTTTTCCTTATGTATTGCAACCCCTTTTTTTCCATGCCCGAAATAAAATGGACAACATTTTCTCTGTGTTTTGGTCTACTAGGGATAATTCTCGCTATGATAATTTTAACCTGATTGACAGTTTAATATAATTCAGGCATAAACCACAATACCCAGCCATCCATGACATAGGCTATCTTATAATCATACTGTCTCAAAATAATGTCCATGATGTTACTTATATAATTACATCAAATAAACAAAAGAGATGCAATTAAATAAGTAACATAGACCTGAGCATGCATAACTAATAGCATATACATACTATCGACATGGCATAGATATCTCCTATCCTCTCAAAAATATAAATGGCATATACAACTCCAAATAAAGTATGTCAGGTACAAATCTAAATACCGATAGGACCCTGACAATTATGTCAAGTAGTATCGCTCATCTGGCCTCTTACCACGCGATGTCTCAGCATCATCGGCTCCTGTACCTGAAATGGTGATCCCCGTAACTCGGGGTGAGATAATATAATTACCTCAGTAAGCTAGGGACCCTTGGAGGGCTCCTCCACCCCTAAGCTCACTTCTGGTATAAACACAGTATAAAAATCCATGCATGCATCAGAATATGTATGACAATATAGTGTGCAATAATATAATCCTACTAGCCAGAGAATATAACAAGTATGTATTACGCAAGGAAACACCGTCTAGCAACATACCGTATGAGGAAACACCGTCTCATACTATGCATAAGGAAACACCGTCTTATGCCTCACACAAGGAAACATCGTCTTGTGTGGCACACAAACATACATACATATACATGTAACATATAAAAGTTCATATACATATACCATATAAAAGTACCATCCTCCCTCGGTGTCTGGTGGAACAAACGGGGGATTAACCCCAAGGACCGAAAGCTTACCTGGAAAGCAATGTCCTCCAATAATTCTCGTGTCCACAGAGTCACGATCTCTCACAAAGTCACAACCTAGTTCCAAGATGTGAAGACAATCAGTATTCCTATATACTAGTCTACAACATTTAATTTTCAAGACTACACATACCAGAAACCTACACTTGATTTTAGTCCGATTTATCAAAGTGTCCTAAACGGCCATTTCATAATTTTTCCTTTTACGGGAACTAAACCCAAGCATATCTAACAAAGGGAATCACCTACAAATCACCCTCTAACTACTCATACTATCAAAACCCCATTTATACAACCCTAAACTCGTGCATTTTGTCCAAAATCACAAGAAGGAGTTGGGGGTAATTACCTTGGGAGCCACAAATCACTAAATAGAAGACAACCAAGCTTCCAATCCAAGAAATGCACCTCCCATAAGCATAAATCCGAAAATGACTTCACTAAATGGGTTCCACTTTCTCTCACAACAACTCATTAATGGAGGAGGATGATAGGGATATGAAGAAGATGAAGATTAATGGGTGGATCCTCTTGTTTCATAAGGACTTTGGGAAGTACAGATGAAGAGAATTGTAATAGACACCTTTAGTTGAAAGAAACAGGGAGTCGACGATAATGAAAGTGAAATAGGAGAGAGAACATGTTACTTTCCTTTTAAATGAGTTTAAATAATCCAAGTGGGTATAAGTTTATCTATCCCGCTCACTTAATTCTCATTCTAACTTTACTCATTGGTTTATAATATTTTTTTGGTAATATTTCCATATTTACTTTCACTTTTTGAGTAACTTTATTTACCCGCATTTTTACCCCTTAATTGTCATTTTGACTCCTTTTTCACCAAAGCTGACTTTATTTCTTTTTCTTCTTCTTTCCTTATAATTATTCTTCAATATCATCATTAAAATCATTAATTCATATTTAAATCCGCACTATATGTGAGGGTTATTATACGCATTAATTAAGTTGAGCATGCTGCGCTTACTATCATATGGATGTTAATTAACTGGCTGCATACGGGGCATTACAATATACACACTACCTCATACATGCTGATAACTGAAACATATCATTGAATAAATATGTGCATGCCTGAATGACAGATAAACACGCATCTGTATAATAATGTATGTCAAAATAAATATAACAGTTATCGTCATACATCATGACCCTAAAATAATATATATATATATATATATATATATATATATATGAGTTTAAAGTTTCTAAAGTTACTTTATATAATTTTATCCAATGTTCGCCAAAATACACACACAAAAATATGTGGGACCCATTTTTTTCCCTCTCTTCTCTTCATATGAGCCCATTTTATAATAGCCCAATATAATTAATTAGCAAAATACATGTGATTAGATAATTAAGCATGTATTAGTGAGAAAAAATAAGTAAATTCCATAATAAAATTAATTGGGGTCACTTTTGAGGTAAAAAATGTACTCAGTGAAAATTAAGGGGTATAAATGAGTGTAGACAAAAGTACCCAAAATATAAAAATGGAAGTGAAAATATTCGTAGAAAAATATTCCGGACTTTTAGGTAAAGTTTGGTAATTAACAGAATTGAATAGATAGACGAACCAATACCCATTTAAACTGTGTTAAGTGACATGTCACTTGTGAACCCTTATTCCCCCCCTAGTCGCGCGAAAAGAAAAGAAAGAAGGGAAAGAAGAGAGAAGAAGGGAGAAAGAAGAGAGAAGAGGAAGGAGGAAGGGAAAACCTAGATTGTGCAATCCTTGGCCATTTTGAGTGATTTAAAAGCCTAAACCACTCCAAATCTCCCCCTCTTTCATAATCCTAGCTTGGGTCTCAGTGGGGAGCGTTGTGTTGTGAGATTTCTTCATTCCAAAGTTCGACCCATAGGAGAAAATGGGAGATTTGTTGGCTTCTACCTCCATGGAAGCTTGAGGAGTAACCAATCCTTGGTTGTGCAACCATTGGTGGTAAGATTTCATCCTTTGAGCTCTATTTTCATGGTGAATTCATGATTTAGGTTTTGGATGAATAGTGTTTTGGGGTTTATGAAATTTGAGTAAATTGGCTATGTTCTAGGAAGATTGAGGCCTAGTGTATGTTGAGAAAAATGCTAGGAATGACATTTAATCGGTGAAAATGAGTTTAGATAGTCATATGATCTTGTTTGGAAAATTACAAGATTATGCATTTGAATATGGTTTGACTTGTTTTAGTAATCAATGGTTTGGTTTGGTTGATTGTTGATATTATCCATGTGATGCTTAGGATTGAGGCATTTGGACCAACCGTTGGAGCAAGCTATGGAGCTCGATTAGCTCCTTGGAATTGATATTTGTGTGGTGAAGGTTGGTGAAGAACAAAGGTTTAATTGGAAGCTTTGAGGTAAGCCTTCGGACCTTGGGTGTAATTCTCTTTATTGTTCCACCAAGCCCTGAATGGGTAATGGTTGTGTTGTTGTATATAAATGCAATGAAATAGTGTAATGCTTTGTTATACGTATTTGCATGCTTTGGTATGACATAAGATGGTGTTTCCCTATGTTGGTATGTTGCATGACGATGCGTAAATCATACTTGGTAGTTTAGCTGGCCAGTAGGACTATTTGCATTTGAGTATCCTTAGGACAGCTCGAGAGCTCGAGGGATTTCTCCTGGAGATGTTGTGTACACTTGTATGGATATGTATTTGCTGCATTATTATTGTCATTTCTATTACACTGTTATTGAACTATGGGGTGGAGAGATGCTCCAAGGATCCCTGGTTTACTGGATATATTCGTATATCTCACCCCGTGTTGTTGGGGACCCCCTTTTAGGCAAGGATGCTGTAGGAGCCTCTGATGGCAAGTGGCCATATTTGAAGTAAAGGGATATATGAAGATTTAGCATCAATTGAATTAAGTATGCCATCTTGTTGTTCCTTTGTATAGGATTGTGATACGGGCCCAAGCCCGGACCCAGGCCCAATAAGGGATATAATACTTACAAGCCCAAAGGAAGCTGAACCACACACGTTGCGGAAGGGAACAGTGGACCAAAGAATGATGTCCACAGAAGAGTTACATGTAGAGGAAGATAAGATTGAAGAGGAAACTGTGCTGAAGAGAAATAGAAGAAGACCTAGAAAATTCGACGAAGAGAATTATGCTTGGTAGGAACATGGGGTTGTAATTGTGTAATAGGGTATCTATTAGTTATCTGTTAGTTGTATCGATGCAGATTGTTGAGTGGGTTGTTGGAAGAGTCGTTTAGTTTCTATTGAGAAGCTATAAATAGGAAAGTGAAGGGGAAATGGGTATGAAAATTGTAATCTCCATTTTACTGAATAAAAAGTTCTTCTTCTCATCTCCTTCTCCTTGTTTTGTCTGCTATTGGGTAGGTCAATCCTATCAAGTGGTGCTTTCATCCCTGAACCATGGCCCCCGAAACACGAGCCCGTTCAATCGATGATCGTTTGGCTCAAACGCAATCGGAGGTTGAAGGTTTGAAGGATCAGATGCACAAGAAATTTACAGAAATCACATGTAAGTTGGATGCGATCTTCGATAGTTACAGAGAGCGTAACCAATGCTCATCTTCTTCGGCTGGACACAACAACGCTGGGAACAATCGTGATTCAGCAGCCACGCGCAACCTTCGCATCAAAGTTTCTCGGTTCGATGGCTCTTCCGATCCACAAGGTTGGATTTACAAAATCAATCAGTATTTTGATTTTAATGATATTGAGGAAGGTCAACGTCTTCATATAGCTTCCTTCTATCTCGATGGTAAGGCTTTGTCTTTTTACCAATGGCTCCACAAAAATACCACGATTCAGTGTTGGGAAACTTTTTTGCAATCTTTACAAGTTCGATTCGGACCCTCTGAATTAGAAGATTATCAAGGCAAGCTGTCCAAACTCACCCAGAAAGGTTCTGTTACAGAGTACCAGGAGGAATTTGAAACCTTGTCTAACAAGGTAAATGGCCTTTTCGAGTCTTTTCTACTTAGTTGCTTTACTTCTGGCTTGAAACCTGTGATTCAACAGGAAGTAAAATCCTTTAGACTAACCACTTTAACCAGTGCCATATCCCTAGCCAAGATCCAAGAATCCAAACTCCAATATAAATCAACCTTTCCCAAATTATATTCTCCACACCCTCCCTTACTTCCTAACCCGCCAGCACAACATATTGCCACACCATCTACTACAAATAGCCAGATTACCACAAACAAGCCCACCACACACCGATTATCCCAAAGCCAAGTACAAGAACGAAGGGACAAGAATTTGTGCTTTACTTGTGGGGACAAATATTTTTTTGGGCACAAGTGTAAAGCATCAGTTCATGTTTTGATTGTTCTGGATGAGGATATGCTGTTATCTACAGAGGCAGACAACATAGAGCAAGTCATTGAAGAGAATACATCTTTTGATCCATCAACACCCCAGATTAGTTTTCATGCCTTATCTGGTTTTGTTGTTCCCCAGACACTTCGCTTTACAGGATACATTGGCAAATTAGCCATGGTAGTCTTAATCGATGGGGGAAGTACACACAACTTCCTTCAACCAAAGGTTGCATCCTCCTTATGTCTGCCAATGTCATCTGATAGGAAATTCGATGTAATGGTTGGTAACGGTCAAATGCTTAAGTGTGAATGGTGTTGTCCTGTCGTTCCTGTCCAAATTCAGAAGCACATTTTCTTAATTGATTTTTATGTGTTACCGATACAAGGGGCATATATGGTGTTGGGTATCCAATGGCTACAAGGATTAGGCCCTATTGTCCTGGATTACAAACAACTTACCATGAAGTTTTCTTGGGAAGGTGAATCAATTCAGTTGCAAGGAGAAAAACATTAATCTCCCATATCCTTCAACCAGTTTAAAAAAATACAGCACCAAAGGCAAGTTGCATCTCTATACCAATTGACTCTCCTGGATTCCTACAGTACTGGCTCAGAACCTGCAGTAGATCCTAAGGTGGAACAGTTACTGGAAGAATATGCTTGTGTATTCCAGGAACCAAAGGAACTGCCACCTCACCGTCAATTATATCATGAAATCCACTTGGAGCCTCAAGCCAAGCCAGTCAATGTCAGACCCTACAGGTACCCTCAATTCCAAAAAAATGAGATAGAAACACAGGTACTTCAAATGCTTGATTCAGGCTTTATAAGAAATAGTACTAGCCCTTTTTCTTCCCCTGTTTTATTAGTCAAAAAAAAAATATGGGTCATGGAGATTTTGCATTGATTATCGAGCTTTAAATAGTATTACAATTAGGGATAGATTTCCTATTCATACTGCTAATGAATTGATGGATGAATTAGGGGGCTCTCAATTTTTCTCCAAATTAGATTTAAGAGCTGGATACCATCAAATACGTGTCCATCCCTCAGATATCCACAAAACTGTCTTCCGAACACACCAAGGTCATTATGAGTTCCTTGTTATGCCCTTTGACCTCGCAAATGCCCCCTCCACCTTCCAAGCTACCATGAATTTAATATTACAGCCTTTCCTTCGTCGGTTTGTTGCTGTTTTCTTTGATGATATACTAATATACAGTTCTTCTATGGAGTTACATTTGCATCATTTGCGTTCTGTTTTGTTCATCCTTAAAGAACATCATTTTTTGTCAAGAGAAGTAAATGTTCTTTTGCACAAAAAGAGGTGGAGTACTTGGGACATATAGTTTCAGTGGTTGGAGTCAGTATGGACCAGAACAAGATACGAGCCATGTTGGAGTGGCCAGCCCCTACCAATTTAAAGCAATTAAGGGAGTTTTTAGGCCTCACTGGCTATTATAGGAGATTTGTGAGTGGCTATGCTTCCATTGCGGTACCTCTCACCGACTTGCTTAAGAAAGATTCATTTCAGTGGACCTCCACAGCACAATAATCTTTCAATCGCCTCAAGACTGCCATGACATCAGCCCCAGTATTGGCCCTGCCTAATTTCACTCAAGAATTTGTCGTGGAAACAGATGCTTCGGACTTAGGGATTGGAGCTGTCCTCTTACAAAATGAGCATCCCATCTCCTATTTTAGCAAGAAGTTGTCCTTAAAAATGGAAAAGGCTTCTGCATAAGTGAGGGAATTGTATGCCATTACAGAGGGAGTTAAGAAGTGGTGGCAGTACCTCTTGGGCAGAAAATTTCTAATCAGGACTGATCAAAAAAGCCTTCGGGTATTGCTGGATCAGGTCATTCAAACACCGGAACAGCAACACTATTTGGCTAAGCTCTTGGGATTTCAGTATACTATAGTGTACAAATCAGGCAAGGAAAATAGGGTAGCTGATGCCCTATCTAGATATCCTACCCATATGTCTCTAATATAACAATCAGTGGTGCAGGTAGACCTCCTAGACAATTTGAGACAAGAAAATATGCATTCTGCGTTTTTCCAAGAAAAATACAGCCAATTAGCCATAGATGCCGACAACATCAGCTGTTTGGAAGTCAGAAATGGCTTACTGCTCAAAAAAGGGAAAATTCTGATTGATCCCTCATCTCCATTGGTTTAACATATTTTGCAGGAGTGTCATTCTACTCTAGCCAGTGGCCATACGGGTATTCAGAAGACTATGGCTCGAGAGACAGCTTCTTTCAGATGGCCTGGACTTAAACAGGATGTCAAGAAATTTGTCCAAGCTTGTCCAATATGTCAGCAAGTCAAATATCAGAATCAACCTCCAGCAGGGCTGTTACAACCCATTCCGATTCCCCAACAAATATGGGAAGACTTGGCAATGGATTTTATTACAGGTTTGCCTTTATCTAATGGCCAGGCTACTATTCTTGTGGTAGTAGATCGTTTATCTAAACATGCCCACTTTGGCTCCTTTCCCCAAAAGTACACAGCTACCAAGGTAGCAGATCTTTTCTCACACATGGTTTGCAAACTACATGGCCTGCCTCGATCTATTATATCAGATAGGGACTCTGTGTTCCTTAGTCGATTTTGGACTGAATTATTTGAAAGAAGTGGTACTCAGTTGCGCAGAACTACAGCTTATCACCCACAATCAGATGGCCAATCTGAGGTGGTGAACCGCGTTCTTCAGCAATATATTAGGTGTTTTGTGGCTGACTTTCCACAGAGATGGTCCAAGATTTTACATTAGGCAGAATTTTGTTACAACATTGCCTTTCATAGTTCAGCAGGCATGACACCTTTTAAGGCTGTCTTTGGGCGTGATCCTCCTACAATTTTGGATTATATTCCATCACAAACAGCCCCCATTGAGGTGGAACAGCTCCTGGCGGATAGACAACTCACCTTACAACAACTAAAAACTAACTTGCAGAAGGCACAAACACTGATGAAGCAGCGAGTGGATCAACATCGGAGAGATGTGCAATACAAAGTAGGTGATTTGGTTCGGGTACAATTACAACCTTACCGGCAGTCTTCACTTGCTCACAGATCCTCTAATAAGCTATCTAGAAGATATTCCGGTCCTTATGAGATTTTGAAGAAAGTTGGAGCAGTAGCTTATATGCTAAAGTTACCTCCACAAACCAGAGCTCATCATACATTTCACGTTTCTTTATTGAAACCTTTTTGTGGGGACAGTAACATACATCCAGTTCCCTTGCCTGACACTGTTAATCAAGGATTACCAGTGATGGAGCCCAAACAGCTACTGGATACTCGTTGGGAGCAGATTGCAGACACAAAAGTTCAAATGGTGCAAATCATGTGGGAAGGCATGCCGACTGGTTTTACAACATGGGAACCTTTGCAGGAGTTCCAGGCACAATATCCTTCTTTCAACCTTGAGGACAAGGTTGGTTTTAATGGGGGAGGTGTTGATACGGGCCCAAGCCCGGACCCAGGCCCAATAAGGGATATAATACTTACAAGCCCAAAGGAAGCTGAACCACACACGTTGCGGAAGGGAACAGTCGACTAAAGAATGATGTCCACAGAAGAGTTACACGTAGAGGAAGATAAGATTGAAGAGGAAACTGTGCTGAAGAGAAATAGAAGAAGACCTAGAAGATTCGACGAAGAGAATTATGCTTGGTAGGAACATGGGGTTGTAATTGTGTAATAGGGTATCTGTTAGTTATCTGTTAGTTGTATCGATTCAGATTGTTGAGTGGGTTGTTGGAAGAGTCGTTTAGTTTCTATTGAGAAGCTATAAATAGGAAAGTGAAAGGGGAAATGGGTATGAAAATTGTAATCTCCATTTTACTTAATAAAAAGTTCTTCTTCTCATCTCCTTCTCCTTGATCTGTCTGCTATTGGGTAGGTCAATCCTATCAGATTGTTAAATGAAAGTTGTAACAGCCCGTGTTAACCCGGATTGTTAACATACTATCGTATTAAGCCACGCTTAATTAAAATGCGGAATAACTTTTTCTTTAATTCAATTATAACGTCATTAATCTTAGCCAACTTGATTACTTAATCAATTTCATAAAATACTGCCTGTATGTAAATTGCAAGACAACTAACTGAAATACCTCATATATAAATATAATGTGAGTATCTAAGCCGCAGGACTACAACACGTAGCCTGGGTCAAAATCCTGATACTTTAATTACAACTTCAATTAAAAGACAATAACAAACCCACGTGGCATGGACAAACCCCATGCTCACCAAATAAGGCACAAACACCCAATAGCTTACTGTTCACACAGCACGGCTACTGTTCTGTGAGATCCCAGGATATCCGGATATCACAGGGAACATATCCGGATATGCCATATCCGGATATCACACTGGCCATATCCGGATATACCATATCCGGATACCCAGATCCCATATCCGAATATGGATATCCGGATACTATATCCGGATATGCATATCCGGATACCATATCCGGATACAGATATCCGGATATCTGTTCGACAAATATCCGGATATCTCACGACAGAATGCAGTTTCTGCATTTCGTGAATATCCAGCCCAAAGATTCAACTTTTAACACATGTACACGTTAAAGCATGCATCTTTAATCTGTTTTAGGTTCATACTCATTATACCCTCTTGTTTACTCATTAAACATGGCCAAGACATCAACTTTAAGCATTAAAACTAAGATCAATGATGAGGAAACTTACCCCAAGCTTGAAACAGAGTAATGTGTGCTCTTGGAGCTCTCCACAAGCTCCTCAACTCAGGTCACACAATGGTGTACGAAAATGCACACCAAGATGAGTCCTTTCTTCTCAAAGATGGCTTCTTGGATCATCCACAACCAAGAAGAAACTCACAACTCTCACCCAACCCAACTCAGCCCTTCCACACCCTTTAACAGTGACCAAACACAGAAGGTAAGGCTCTCCACACACACAAAGACCTCAACCACACACAAACAAGGTGCAAAGAGGGGAGGAAGGTGAAGAAAGATGGTTACTTGGGAGGTTTGTCTATGGAGGAAGGGTGAGGAAACAAGGAGGTGGTAACTCAGCAGCTACACACACACACACTCACGTAGAGGGGCCAATATGGCCTAGGGTTTTGTGCAAAGTTAGTATATATAGGGGTTTAAGCCATAACGCGCAGTATTAGCCTTAATAGCAAAGTAAAAAATCTTGATCTCAAAATTTGGAATCTAGACCTACGCATTTTTCTAAGATTTGTCATATTTTTATTTTATTTTTTCGGAGCACCTTTCCGGTACGCGCTTTTCCATAGCCAGTATCAGTTCTGGCATCAGATTATGTTATTTTGACCTGAAACTAGTTTTACAAGTCCTACATAATATTCTAGTAATTATCATGCATTCGTTATAATTTTCCGGGATACTTTTCCGGTACGCATTTATACCGGGTAGCAGAACCGGTATCTGCGCTTTTCTTCCGAAAAGTGACTTTCAGTATTTTTACTCATTCAGTATAATTATTTAAGCCCAATATTAATTATTAGGGTCAATTATGGAATCATTTACTAATTATCATAATTAATTCACTAATTACCTTAATTAGCGGTGCGGGTTCTTACATTCACCCCACCTTTTTAAGGATTTTGTCCTCAAAATCAGAAACATACCTGTCTCGAAAGTCGGGATACTGTCGGAGAAGCTCATCCTCTCGCTCCCACGTGCACTCCTCGGGACTACGACCAGTCCACTGCACCTTGACCATCGGAATGATCTTGCTTCTAAGTTGTTTCTCGCCTCGATCGAGAATCTTGAGTGGTCCGACGGGAGTCTTTAGGTTCTCCCGAACCTCCACATCATCCGGCTGCACCACGTGCGAAGGGTCTGCTATGTACCTCTGAAGCTGGGACACGTGAAACACGTCGTGGATGTTGGCTAGGTTCGGAGGTAAGGCAAGTCGATAGGCAACTGGTCCTACTCTACCAAGGATCTGGTAGGGCCCAATGAACCGAGGGCTCAACTTCCTCACTCCGAGTGCCCGTCCAACACCGGTGACAGGTGAAAGTTTTACAAACACGTGCTCACCCTCACTGAACTCCAGTGGTCGATGCTTGACATCATAGTAGCTTTTCTGGCGATTCTGCGCCTGCTTCAACTTTTCCCTGATCATCTGGATCTGCTGGGTAGTATCTTGGACAAAGTCCAAGCCAAATAGCTCTTTATCTCCAACCTCAGACCAGCAGGTAGGAGTCCGACACCTCCTACCATACAGCGCCTCGTAGGGTGCCATGCCCAGACTAGCATGAAAACTGTTGTTATACGAGAATTCTACCAACGGAAGGTACCTATCCCATGCAGAACCCTGCTCCAATGTGCAAGCTCTCAACATGTCCTCCAATGTCTGGATGGTCCGCTCAGTCTGACCGTCAGTCTGAGGGTGATAGGCGGTACTCAATCTCAACTGCGTACCAAAAGCCTCCTGCAGCGCCTCCCAGAACCGAGATGTGAACTTCGGGTCCCTATCACTGATGATACTCTCGGGCACTCCGTGAAGCCTCACAATCTCACGGACATATAGTTTGGCCAACTGCTCTGTAGTGAAGCTCACCTTCACTGGAAGAAAATGGGCAGACTTGGTCAATCTGTCCACTACGACCCAAATAGAGTCACAACCAGCCTGAGTTTTAGGCAATCCCACCACGAAGTCCATGGAAATACTCTCCCACTTCCACTGTGGAATTTCAAGAGGTTGAAGTTTACCAGACGGTTTCTGGTGCTCAATCTTTACTTTCTGACATATTAGGCATTTGGACACGTAGACCGCTATGTCCTTCTTCATGCCCGGCCACCAAAAATTTCTCTTTAAGTCCTGGTACATTTTTGTGGCACCAGGGTGGATAGTAAACCGGCCCTTATGAGCCTCTGCCATAACCTCTTCGGTCAATGGCCCCCGAAGAATAACAATCCTCTTCTGGAACAGCAGCAATCCATCCTCGTTCCAAGACACACCGTCCTGGTTCTTCACATAATCAAGGCACTCTCTTTGCACTTGCGCCTCTTTAATCTTTTCCATCAGCTCATTAATCACTTCTGCTGTTTCCATTTCGAGCAGTGCGCCCCCAAACAAGGAGTTCACTCTCAAGTCTCTGAACTTTTCAATCACCTCGTAATCGCTCATCATCAAGCTGGATAAGCTCACGGATTTCCGACTCAAAGCATCGGCTACCACATTGGCCTTGCCAGGATGGTACCTCAACTCAAAGTCGTAGTCCTTCAAGAACTCCATCCATCTTCGCTGTCTCATGTTCAACTCTTTCTGGTCAAACAGATATTTCAGGCTCTTGTGGTCACTGAATACAGCAAACTTCATGCCAAACAGGTAATGCCTCCAAATCTTGAAAGCAAAAACAATGGCTGCCAACTCCAAGTCGTGAGTCGGGTAGTTCTCCTCGTGAGGTTTCAACTGTCTTGAAGCATAGGCAACAGCTTTCCCTTTCTGCATCAACACACAGCCTAGCCCCTTTCCAGAGGCATCGCAGTATAACTCAAATTGTTCCGCAGGATCGGGAAGGACTAACACAGGAGCAGAAGTCAGTCTCTCCTTCAACTCCTGGAAGCACTCCTCACACTCATGTGTCCACACGAATGGAGTCTCCTTTCGGGTAAGGCGAGTCATCGGTAGCACCATCTTGGAGAATCCCTCTATGAACCTGCTATAGTACCCTGCCAAACCCAAGAAGCTTCTCACTTCTGTAACCGTCTTGGGCCTCTCCCAATCCATCACGGCCTCAATCTTGTTAGGATCAACTGCAACTCCATCAGCGGAAATCACATGACCCAGAAATTTCACCGCCTTGAGCCAAAACTCACATTTTGACGGCTTAGCATATAGCTTTTTCTCTTTCAACACTTGCAAAACGATCTTCAAGTGCTCAGCATGCTCCTCCTTCGTCTTGGAGTAAATTAAGATGTCGTCAATGAAGACGATCACAAACTGATCCAGGTACGGCTGGAAGATCCTGTTCATGTAGTCCATGAACACTGCGGGTGCATTGGTGAGTCCAAACGGGATCACCAAGTACTCATAATGCCCGTACCTCGAGCGAAACGTTGTCTTAGGGATATCCTACGGCTTTACCCGTATCTGATGGTAACCGGACCGGAGATCAATCTTGGAATACACGCAAGCACCCCTGAGCTGATCCAGCAAATCATCAATGCGTGGAAGAGGATACTTGTTCTTGATTGTCACCTTGTTCAACTGTCTGTAGTCGGTGCACAACCGCATGGTCCCATCTTTCTTTTCACAAAAATGACTGGTGCTCCCCAGGGAGACACACTCGGCCGAATGAAATATTTTGCTGAAAGCTCCTCAATATGCTTCTTCAGCTCCGCCAACTCTGGTGGCGACATCCGGTATGGAGCCAACGATATAGGCCCCACACCAGGCAATAAGTCTATGGAGAACTCTATCTCCCTCTGCGGTGGAAACTCAGGAATCTCCTCGGGAAACACCTCGAGGAATTCCCTCACCACAGGAATGTCAGTGAGATCCTCCTGTGTCCCACTCACCAAACCTCCCAACATGACATAGCCAAATGCCCCTGCTCTCAAGGCCCTCCTCGCCTGCAGGACTGAAATGAACGGTGAGGAACTGGCTGTGGACCCACTCGGAGACATCATCACTCTCTTGGCATAGCAATCAATCAATGCACAGTTTCTGGACAACCAATCTATGCCCAGAATAATCTCCAGGTTGGCCATCGGCAATCCTATCAGATCTACCGAGAAGTCACGGCCATCCCACTGAAACGCTACATCGCGATGAACAGTGGAGGTCAAACATTTTTCTCCGGTGGCGGTGGTCACCCGCATCGGTGGAGAAAGCACATCACTGGGCAACTCAAGCCCCACAGCAATAGGGGTAGCAACAAAAGAATGTGTTTCCCCGGAATCAAACAGCACATCAACAACTGATCCACCAATGGTAACAGTACCTCTGACCAGGTTCGGAGCTCTGTCCGACTGCTGACGATCGAGTGTGTATACTCGCCCCGTAGTAGGTGGCACGACCGGTGCCCCAGTAGGAACCATCTGCAATGGCACAGCCTGCACTGCAGCAACTCTCGCCGTCGGGCAATCTCTGGAATAGTGGCCCTCCTTGCCACACTGGAAGCATATCAGCTGTCCGGTAGAACACGGCCCAAAGTGTGACTTCCCGCATCCCGAGCATTTGGGAGCAGGAGGTCTAGCTGTGTTCCCCTGAGTAGAAGTCTTTTTAAACTGGTTTGGCGCTTGCTTATCCGCCAACTGTTTGCCCTTGCCCTTGTTTGCAAAATTTCTGTTCCTCCAGGGAGTGGAACCGCCGGTACCCTGTGGCACCTCAATCTTGGCCTTCTTTGCCTGACTCGCACGACAATAGTCCTCAATGTCGCGGCACTGCTGTACTAAAGCTCCGAAGTCTCTCGAAGTAGAACCAGCAAGATGTCCGGTAATGTCCTCATTAAGTCCCCTCCGGAACTTAGCCGCAAGAAAAACAGGAGTCGGTCTCGCCATGCGGAAATGAGCGAACTTGACCAGCTCATTAAACTTGGCCAGGTACTCGTCGACAGACGACGAGCCCTGTACCAACCGGTCAAACTCTCCCTGCTTCCTCTCCTGTGAGTCATAAAGGAAGTACTGACCCAGAAAGCACTCCTCGAAGAATGACCACGTCATCACACGGCCCTGCATCTCGTAGATGTGAGAAAGGTTGGTCCACCACTCATGGGCCTCGCCCTCCAGCATGTAAGTGGCGAACAACAGCTTCTGCGGATCGGTGCACTGCATGATCCGGAAGATCTTGTACAACGCCTATAGCCATCTGGCAGCAGCAATGGGATCATAAGATCCGTCGAAAGAAGGTGGCTTATGCTTGCGGAAAGCATTCAGCCGACGATCGATTTCGTAACGATCCTCAGCAAATACGGGGATGGTCTGTATAGCCCCCGTCAAGTGACTGCCCTCACCCATCTGACTCTGGGTGTCCTCCTGGTGACTAGGCGGAGGTGGAGGCGGTGGAGGACACTGGCCAGCAGTAGGACCAGCCCTCAACTCCTCCAACATGACCCTCATCATAGTCATGTTGGCCATCCGGTTCTCCTCCAGAACCTCTGCCGTGGCTCGCCGGTTCGCATCTCGAATAGCGTCCAGCATCGCCTGGTTTGCCAACCTCGTGGCTTCCTGGTCGGCTAGTCGGGCCGCCTGCATCTCAGCTAATGCAGCCAGGATAGGATCCGATTGATCCTCGCTCGTACTAGGGTTCCTCCTTGGTGGTACCATGACTCTGCACAAGTTACACAAAGAATGAGTTGATCAGGCCCACGCCATGTGGTCACATATGCATTATCATAACACACACCAGTCAGAGAGAACGCAAAGTAGACACGCAACGAAACATCCTAAGTTATTGCAATACATACAGGCTTTTCCCTAGAAAGTGCTCTGATACCATAAAATGTAACAGCCCGTGTTAACCCGGATTGTTAACATACTATCGTATTAAGCCACGCTTAATTAAAATGCGGAATAACTTTTTCTTTAATTCAATTATGACGTCATTAATCTTAGCCAACTTGATTACTTAATCAATTTCATAAAATACTGCCTGTATGTAAATTGCAAGACAACTAACTGAAATACCTCATATATAAATATAATGTGAGTATCTAAGCCGCAGGACTACAACACGTAGCCTGGGTCAAAATCCTGATACTTTAATTACAACTTCAATTAAAAGACAATAACAAACCCACGTGGCATGGACAAACCCCATGCTCACCAAATAAGGCACAATGCCCAACAACAGTCTCAATGTAGTCATAACAGAAAACATAAGCAACAGTCAAATAATCATCATCCATCATATCAGCAAAATACAGCTAAGTCTAACTCAGCTCTGGCCTCCTGCCACCTGAGCCCTCAACATTACCTGAACCTGAAATAAGCGTCCCCAAACGTGGGGTGAGATCTCTAAACAAGAAATCTCAGTAAGACAAGGGGTCCTCAAGGATCTTCCACCCCAAGCTCACTTACATGTGTAATATAAGTTCAAAAACAGTATTTACAATATAAGTTCCAAAACTATGCGATGCAGCAGATAATCATGCCATGTGTGTTTATCAAATCTACTGGCCAGAGAAATGCAGGAATACGTCTAAACCCACATGAGTACAAGGAACACCGCTTGCACCTCACCCACAGCCTCACCATCTTGTATGTACTACATACTCAGGCTTACCGTATAGGTGGACACCATATGCATATCATAAAAGCACATTGCATATAATAGCTCAACAACATTTCCAAAACATCAAAGCATGTAACACAGCATGCATAAACCACATCCCCATGGGACATGGTGGAACCACAAAATGGCTAAACCGAGGACACGAAAGCTTACCTTGCAAGCTAGCTATCCAAGCCAAGAGTCCAACCACTCTTACGTCCAAACACAGCAGTATCACAATCTGATAAGGACCAATAATACATCAACATTTATGCATCACAAGCATACAACTTAAAGACTACGCCTTTACTTTACGCTTTACGTCTTAAGGCTTCCAACAAAGCCATAAGCCCTTAATCATGTGATTCTGACTTAGTTCATTTATTACAGAAGTCCAACTTCCTTAATCTTGGGTCCACAAACACCCAATAGCTTACTGTTCACATAGCACGGCTACTGTTCTGTGAGATCCCAGGATATCCGGATATCACAGGGAACATATCCGGATATGCCATATCCGGATATCACACTGGCCATATCCGGATATACCATATCCGGATACCCAGATCCCATATCCGAATATGGATATCCGGATACTATATCCGGATATGCATATCCGGATACAGATATCCGGATATCTGTTCGACAAATATCCGGATATCTCACGACAGAATGCAGTTTCTGCATTTCGTGAATATCCAGCCCAAAGATTCAACTTTTAACACATGTACACGTTAAAGCATGCATCTTTAATCTGTTTTAGGTTCATACTCATTATACCCTCTTGTTTACTCATTAAACATGGCCAAGACATCAACTTTAAGCATTAAAACTAAGATCAATGATGAGGAAACTTACCCCAAGCTTGAAACAGAGTAATGTGTGCTCTTGGAGCTCTCCATAAGCTCCTCAACTCAGGTCACACAATGGTGTACGAAAATGCACACCAAGATGAGTCCTTTCTTCTCAAAGATGGCTTCTTGGATCATCCTCAACCAAGAAGAAACTCACAACTCTCACCCAACCCAACTCAGCCCTTCCACACCCTTTAACAGTGACCAAACACAGAAGGTAAGGCTCTCCACACACACAAAGACCTCAGCCACACACAACCATGGTGCAAAGAGGGGAGGAAGGTGAAGAAAGATGGTTACTTGGGAGGTTTGTCTATGGAGGAAGGGTGAGGACACAAGGAGGTGGTAACTCAGCAGCTACACACACACACACTCACGTAGAGGGGCCAATATGGCCTAGGGTTTTGTGCAAAGTTAGTATATATAGGGGTTTAAGCCATAACGCGCAGTATTAGCCTTAATAGCAAAGTAAAAAATCTTGATCCCAAACTTTGGAATCTAGACCTACGCATTTTTCTAAGATTTGTCATATTTTTATTTTATTTTTCGGAGCACCTTTCCGGTACGCGCTTTTCCATAGCCAGTATCAGTTCTGGCATCAGATTACGTTATTTTGACCTGAAACTTGTTTTACAAGTCCTACATAATATTCTAGTAATTATCATGCATTCGTTATAATTTTCCGGGATACTTTTCCGGTACGCATTTATATCGGGTAGCAGAACCGGTATCTGCGCTTTTCTTCCGAAAAGTGACTTTCAGTATTTTTACTCATTCAGTATAATTATTTAAGCCCAATATTAATTATTAGGGTCAATTATGGAATCATTTACTAATTATCATAATTAATTCACTAATTACCTTAATTAGCGGTGCGGGTTCTTACAAAAGTCATTTGTTATATGCATGTTATGTTTATTTGGTTGGACTTAGCCTATGCTCATCCCCTTTGGTATCGCTTTTGTTGATGGGAGCCAAAGAGTTGATCATAGTATTTTGTAGCTAAGTCCCATGCTTCGTAATTGAAACTTGTAAACATGATTTAAGGATATGATGGAAAGACATGTAAACCATTTGATGCATATGCATTGATTACATTCATGTATTAAGGTTTTGGCATGTTGATTAGGTGTTGAGAAAAGGGGTTGGATGCATCCCCTATGAATTGAGAAAGGAAAGTGAGTGTGCTGAAAATTTCCTGCCAGCGCGCTTAAGCGCCCAGGAGCACGCTTTAGCGTCGTGCTGCCCCTGTGAGGGCTAAGACTCCCTGCCTCAGCGCGCTTAAGCGCCCAAAACGCACGCTTAAGAGCTCGGCTAGCGCACTTTAGCACCCGACTAGCGATTTAGCGCCCAGCGCTGCAAAAAGACGGATTTCTTTCTGCCGGTGCGCGCTTAAGCGCCCGACAGCGCGCTTCAGCGCGCATGACCTGTGTCCACATAAAAATTATGTGGTCTTAAATGGTCATCACTTGAGCTATAGAGCTCCAATTGAGACGCGGTTTGAAACCATGCGTTGCTAAAACGAAGAGGAAGACATTTAACCACTTTCGGTATAATGCAATGAGAGTATGGTATTAAGCTTAAATTATTTTATTCTGCAATGTACTTCAGTCATGGTCACGCAATTAGGTAAACTAAATTCGGCTTGATTTTAAAAGAAAAATTTAGCCAGAATTTAATTGAACCAATGTGATTGTAACTGTGCTTAATATCATAAGTCGATGTTAACAAACCAGTTCTAGAACGGGGTGTTACATTTTATGGTATCAGAGCAATTTTGTAGGGAAATATGTGGACTATTGTAGTTTGTGTTTGGTGTTGAATGCTTTATAGTTGTTTTGGTACTCTTGATGATTATTGCATTTGTGATCACTAGTGTAAGCCTGATCAACTCATTTCTTGGTGTAACATGTGTAGTGTCATGACAAGGAACCGAAATAACGCTGAGGCATCGAATGCAAATGCTCAGCCAAATCCTATTTTGCCTGCTTTGGTTAGGCCCCGAGGTGGTCGTGGGGCAACAGTTGGGCAGCCGGATCCTATGGCTGAAACCCTTGCAGCTGTGCACAAGGTGTTGGAAGTTAATCGTCGAGCTAACGAAAATTTTCTCAAAACAAATGAGGACACGCGGAATGTTATGACCGCAATGATGAATGAGCTGAGGGCTATAAGGGGTGCTAGACCCGAGAATCGGCAACCCTCTCCTTCTCCTTACACTGCCACGCCTACTCCACCTGCTCACAATGAAGAAGAAGATGGAGCGGGTAATAATGAGGGTGAAGCAAGTCACCACTCAGGTAGTCATAGCCATCATACTAAAGTGCGTCAACCATATGCAGAACAAGTTAATGAGCACGAAGCCGAAGAAAGGAGATTAATGGCTTTCAGAAAACACAAACCTCCTTCTTTTAAAGGAGAATATGACCCTATGGTGGCAGCGAAATGACTCCAAGCTATGGAGAAGATTTTCAGGGTTATGAGATTCCCTGATGCATTGAAATTGGTCTACTCCGTGTATATGTTGGAAGAGGAAGCAGAGGATTGGTGGACTAATATAGTGCAACCTCTTGAAGTTGAAGGCCGGGAAATTACCTGGCGATTGTTTGAGACGCTGTTCTTAGACCATTATTTTCCTAGGGAGGCTAGGGAAAGGAAGCAGAATGAATACAATGATCTGAAGCAACGCTATTGGTGAAATATGCTAATTATGGGAGAGCTTTACCCAGTTCAGCTGAGATGACCTCCAAGTTTCAGTGGGGTCTGAATGAGAAGATGTCTCGGAAGATGACAAACTGTGATATCCGAGAGTTTAGCCGATTTGTAAATCAGTGTCGGAAGGTAGAAGAGGTATATGGTGTGTCCATTACCAAGAAGCCTTCTGAGGCCCAAGCACCTACTGCCACTAAAGCAACGGGCTCAGGTTATTGGAAGAACAAAAAGTTGAAAGATAAAAAGCTGAGTGTGAACATCCCAGCAGATATATTCAAGAAGTCGTGAACCCAAAGAAATTTTATTGATAGGGGACCCCCTCCTAAGTGTAAAGGATGTGGAAAGGAGCATAGAGGTCAGTGTACTACCGGTGAAATTATTTGCTATAAATGTGGAAGGCCCGGCCATTACTCAAGATAGTGTCCTCGGAATGAAGTGAGGACTATGGAAGTTCAAGCTGCGGCTGTTCCTGTTTCTGTTGTTCCACCAATGATAGAGTCACAGACGGTTGATAGAGTATACACCATGGACCGTCAGCAATCGGAAAAGGCTCTAAATCTTGTGAAAGGTATAATTTATATTGATAATATGGACATTGAAGTCTTGTTTAACTCAGGAGCTACACACTCCTATATGTCTGATTTTATGGCTGTTGGGCTAAATTTGCAAATGTACGGCATTTCTCCTCCAATGAAAGTGGTGACTGCTACTGGAGAGAAGTGTTACACATTAGTATTATGCAAGGATGTGGAATTTAAATATGAAGGCCGAGATTATGTGCTAGATTTTATTTGTTTGCCGATGATCAGTCTTCAAGTTATCTTGGGAATGGATTGGTTATCAAAGAACTGTGCTATGATAGACTGCTGTGGAAAAAGAATTGTGCTCTCTGCTGATGATTCTGCTACTAGTTCTTCCCCATATCTATCTGTGTTGCAGGTTAGAAAGGCTTTGAGGGCCGGGGCATTGGGATATGTCTTTGTGGGGGGTTTAGTGGGTGGAAGTCATGAGGAGATTGACAATATTCCTGTGGTGAAGGAGTTTGTGGATGTGTTTCCGAATGAGATTCCGCAGCTTCCACCTCATATAGAGATTGATTTCACCATTGATTTCTTGCCTGGTGTGGGACCCATTCTCTGGCTTCATATCGGATGTCACCACCGGAATTAGCCGAGTTAAATAAGCATATAGAGGAGCTTTCGGCTAAGCAGTTTATCAGGCCTAGTGTCTCCCCGTGGGGAGCACCAGTGATATTTGTTAAGAAGAAGGACGGTAGCATGAGATTATGCACTGATTACCGTTAGTTGAATAAGGTTACTATTAAGAACAAGCATCCTCTCCCTCGCATAGATGATTTGCTTGATCAGTTGAGGGGTGCTTGTGTCTTTTCGAAAATTGATTTGAGGTCAGGTTATCATCAGATCCGAATTAAGCAGGAAGATATTTCGAAGACTGCTTTCTGATCTAGATATGGACATTATGAGTATCAGGTAATTCCATTTGGACTCACTAATGCTCTGGCGGTGTTTATGGATTATATGAATCGCATTTTCAAGCCGTTTTTAGATCAATTCGTGATTTTGTTTATTGATGATATCCTAATATATTCCAAGAGTAAGGAAGAACATGTGACTCACTTGAGAACTGTATTGCAGATCCTCAGAGATAAACAGTTGTATGCAAAGTCTTCTAAATGTGAATTTTGGCTTTCTCAAGTGCAGTTTCGGGGTCACGTCATTTCTGCTGATGGGGTGGCGGTTGATCCTAATAAAATAGAGGCAGTTATTGATTGGGAGAGGCCCAATACTATTACTGAAGTAAGGAGTTTTCTGGGTTTGGCCGGTTATTACCGGAGATTTATTAAAGGATTTTCGGAAATGGTCTTGCCATTGATCCGTTTGACCCAGAAGGATACTCCATTTATTTGGACGGATGAATGCGAAGAATGTTTTCAGAAGATAAAGGAAAAGCTGACAACTGCTCCGGTGTTAGTACTTCCTGATCCGGAAGGTGAATTTGAGTTATACAGTGATGCTTCTGAAAAGGGATTGGGTTGTGTGCTGAGAGTGGTAGCGTATGCTTCGAGGCAACTGAAACTGCATGAAGAAAACTATACGACCCATGAGTTTTTTGGATTGAAACAGTGGAGGCACTTCTTGTATGGGATGAAATTCGTCATATTTAGTGACCACAAGAGCCTAAAGTACTTATTCGATGAAAAAGAGTTGAATATGAGGCAACAACGGTGGACTGAGTTCTTAAAGGATTACAATTTCGAACTGAAATATCATCCCGGCAAGGCTAATGTTGTAGCGGATGCATTGAGCCGAAAGTCAGTGAGCATGGCAAACATGATGATAAGAGATTTTGATGTAATTGAGAGGTTCAGAGACATGAATTTATCTGAAGTCTTTCCAGGCAGAATTTGTGACATCAAAATTACAAGAATTGAGAACGAAATGATGACCAAAATTAAAGATGCTTAACAGCAAAATGAAAGTGCTAAATGACTGAAAGGTCAGAGTGGTGTATCCTGCAAAGATGAGGGTATACTATTATATCAGGTTCGTATTTTTGTACTAGACTGTTGACAGAGGAAGTGATGACAGAGGCCCATAAGGGTCAATTCACTGTCCATCTGGGAGCTACAAAGATGTATCAGGACCTAAAGATTAATTTCTGGTGGCCTGGTATGAAGAAAGATATTGCTGAATTTGTCTCCAAGTGTCTCGTATGTTGAGCATCAAAAGCCTTCTGGTATGTTGCAACCACTTGATGTTCCTGAATGGAAATGGGAGAGTATCTCCATGGATTTTGTGGTGGGTTTGCCACGGACACAGGCTAGTTATGATTCTATTTGGGTAATTATGGATAGATTGACAAAGTCCGCACACTTTTTACCAGTTCGGGTATATTTCTCTGCTGAAAAATTGGTCAGGCCCTATGTGAAGGAGATTGTGAGGCTTCATGGGGTGCCTGAGAACATTGTTAGTGATCGGGACCCGAAGTTCACTTCTCGCTTCTAGGGAGGATTGCAGGAGGCTCTTGGCACTCAGTTGAGACTGAGTACTGCCTATCATCCACAGACGGATGGTCAGACTGAGAGGACCATTCAGACGTTGGAGGATATGTTGAGGGCTTGCACTCTGGAGCAGGGTACGGCATGAGATCGATACCTTCCACTGGTTGAGTTTTCATATAATAATAGTTTTCATGTTAGTCTGGGTATGGCTCCCTACGAGGCCTTGTATGGTCGCAGGTGTAGGACACACCTATTTGCTGGGCAGAGGTTGGAGCACAGAGCGATTTGGATTGGACTTGGATTGGACACACCTACTTGCTGGGCAGAGGTTGGAGCACAGAGTGATTAGGGATCGTCTGAAAAAGGCTCAAGATCGCCAAAAGAGTTATTATGATCTCAAGCATCGGCCTCTAGAGTTTGAGGAGAGAGCTCATGTGTTTCTAAAATTATCACCAGTTACGGGTGTGGGACGAGCCCTTGGAGTGAGGAAGCTGAGTCCTAGATTTATTGGACCCTACCAGATTCTACGTAGGGTAGGACCGATTGCCTACCAGCTTGCCTTACCTCCTCAACTAGCCAATGTACATGATGTATTTCATGTTTCTCAACTAAGAAAATATGTAGTTGATCCTTCTCATGTGGTTAAACCTGATGATGTTGAGATTCAGGAAAATTTGAAGACTTCAATTGGACCACTGAGAATACTCGAGCAAGATGAGAAGAGGCTGAGGAATAAGTCTATTCCTATGGTGAAATTTCAATGGGAAGGAAGGACACCTAAAGAGTCCACTTGGGAGCGGGAAGATGAACTCCTCTGGCAGTATCCTGAGTTTAAGGACAGGTATGTTCTTGATTTTGCGGACAAAATCGCTAAAAGGTGGGGTGACTATAATAGCCCAATATAATTAATTAGCAAAATACATTTGATTAGATAATTAAGCATGTATTAGTGGAAATATTCCTAGAAAAATATTCCAGACTTTTGGGTAAAGTTTGGTAATTAATGGAATTGAATAGATAGATGAACCAATACCCATTTAACCTGTGTTAAGTGACATGTCACTTGTGAAACCTTATTCCCCCCCGCCCCCACCGTAGTCGCGCAGAAAGAAGAGAAAGAAGGGAAAGAAGAGAGAAGAAGGGAGAAAGAAGAAGAAGAGGAAGGAGGAAAGGAAAAACCTAGATTGTGCAATCCTTGGCCGTTTTGAGTGATTCAAAAGCCTAAACCACTCCAAATCTCTCCCTCTTTCATAATCCTAGCTTGGGTCTCAGTGTGGAGCGTTGTGTTGTGAGATTTCTTCCTCCCAAAATTCGACCCATAGGAGAAAATGGGAGATTTGTTGGCTTCTACCTCCATGGAAGCTTGAGGAGTAACCAATCTTTGGTTGTGCAACCATTGGTGGTAAGATTTCATCCTTTGAACTCTATTTTCATAGTGAATTCATGATTTAGGTTTTGGATGAATAGTGTTTTGGGGTTTATGAAATTTGAGTAAATTGGCTATGTTCTAGGAAGATTGAGGCCTAGTGTATATTGAGAAAAATGCTAGGAATGACATTTAATCGATGAAAATGAGTTTAGATAGTCGTATGATTTTGTTTGGAAAATAACAAGATTATGCATTTGACTATGGTTTGGCTTATTTTTGTAATCAATGGTTTGGTTTGGTTGATTGTTGATATTGTCCATGTGATGCTTAGGATTGAGGCATTTGGACCAACCGTGAGTAACCAACCGTTGGAGCAAGCTATGGAGCTCGATTAGCTCCTTGGAATTGATATTTGTGCGGTGAAGGTTGGTGAAGAACAAAGGTTTAATTGGGAGCTCTGAGGTAAGCCTTCGGACCTTGGGTGTAATTCCCTTTATTGTTCCACCAAGCCCGGAACGGGTAATGGTTGTGTTGTTGTATATAAATGCAATGAAATAGTGTAATGCTTTGTTATACGTTTTTGCATGCTTTGGTGTGATATAGAATGGTGTTTCCCTATGTTGGTATGTTGCATGACGATGCGTAAATCATACTTGGTAGTTTAGCTGGCCAGTAAGACTATTTGTATCTGATTATCTTTAGGACAGCTCGAGAGCTCGAGGGATTTCTCCTGGAGATGTTGTGTACACTTGCATGGATATGTATTTGCTGCATTATTATTGTCATTGCTATTACACTGGTATTGAACTATGGGGTGGAAAGATGCTCCAAGGACCCCTGGTTTACTGGATATATTCGTATATCTCACCCCGTGTTGTTGGGGACCCCCTTTCAGGCAAGGATGCTGCAGGAGCCTCTGATGGCAAGTGGCCATATTTGAAGTAAAGGGATATATGAATATTTAGCATCAATTGAATTAAGCATGCCATTTTGTAGTTCCTTTGTATAGGATTGTTAAATGAAAGTCATTTGTTATATGCATGTTATGTTTATTTTGTTGGACTTACCCTATGCTCATCCCCTTTGGTATCTCTTTTGTTGATGGGAGCCAAAGAGTTGATCATAGTGTTTTGTAGCTAAGTCTCATGCTTCTTAATTGAAACTTGTAAACATGTTTTAAGGATATGATGGAAAGACATGTAAACCATTTGATGCATATGCATTGATTACATTCATGTATTAAGGTTTTGGCATGTTGATTAGGTGTTGAGAAAAGGGGTTGGATGCATCCCCCATGAACTGAGAAAGGAAAGTGAGTGTGCTGAAAATTCCCTGTCAGCGCGCTTAAGCGCCCAGGAGTGCGCTTTAGCATCGTGCTGCCCCTGTGAGGGCCAAGACTCCCTGCCTCAGCGCGCTTAAGCGCCCAAAATGCGCGCTTTAGCGCTCAGGTGCGTGCTTTAGTGCCCAGCGCTGCAAAAAGACGGATTTCTTTCTGCTGGTGTGCGCTTAAGCGCCCGACAGCGCGCTTCAGTGCGCATGACCTGTGTCCACATAAAAATTGTGTGGTCTTAAATGGTCATAACTTGAGCTGTAGAGCTCCGATTGAGACGCGGTTTAAAACCATGTGTTGCTAAAACAGAGAGGAAGAAATTTATCCACTTTTGGTCTAATGCAATGAGAGTATGGTATTAAGCTTAAATTATTTTATTCCGCAATTTAGTTCGGTTATGGTCACTCAATTGGGTAAACTAAATTCGGCTTGATTTTAAAAGAAAAATTTAACCGGAATTTAATTGAACCAATGTGATTGTAACTGCGCTTAATATCATAAGTCGATGTTAACAAACCGGTTCTAGAACGGGGGTTACACATATGGATCCCATACACTTTTTTGTGTGTATTTTGGTGAACATTAGATAAAACTATATATAATAATTGATTTAATAAAATAAATATTACAAAAAATCTGATTTAATAATCTGATTAATTTACACCCAAATAATTATTTTTCTTTGCTGAGCAACATATAACGACAATAATAATATTTTAAAACAATTTTTATGTAATTATTAAATGATGAAACCCAAGAAAAGGCAATGGAAAGAGGAAACTAAGACAATAAAGGAAAGCATCAATCTAGGATACTAATCCTAATACAACAACAATGAACCTGGACATGGGCCTTCAGATGAGGCACCAAAGATCCATAATTCCATTACCTACAGGTAAATCTTATAAATAAGAGGTAAAACCTACATGTATAGACACCCTATTCTCTATCTACTGTTATGCTATGACTATGCACGCACACCACCCAGTTGGCTAACACCGTTATTATTAGTGCACAGTGATGTGCTACACTCAAATGTATCTAACCATAGATATTTGAGAGAGCATTTAGATTCTAGATCAACTTATTAATCTTTTGACTAGACATCTCTGTCCCTAGGATATAACACCTACCTTAGCCACTCAAAATAGTATGAATTTCAAATTTACTAAATTAACATATGTTATATTTTCTTCTAAATGCAATACATTATGCATCGATTTTCCCAATAAAAAAAGTTGCCATCGATAAGGAATGGACTAAGAGCAAAGTTACACCAAATGATGATAGCTTAGTTGGCACATGAGAGCTGAGCAGATAGGGGTAAGAGCATGTATTTGATTCTCTCCAGTATCATCTTTGGGAGGGGTTTAAAGCTTTAATCATGGTCCCGCCCGGAATATGATTGCCTCCCGTGAAGGATATATGTGGTTTACCAAAATATAAAAAAAGAGCAAGGCTACAACATTTCCATTTTATGATAAATTCACATTTCCATTTGCTGACGCTTGATGTTGTTTTGTTCTCCTAAATAGAGCTTACATGAATTTTTCTAAGGAAAACGGGAAAAGGAAACTATCAACATTATTAACTAATGCTCTATGATTCTTTATAATGCTCTATCGACCTTCTTGAATGCTACTCTCAAATCGCACACTTGAAGAAGATGTGCTGGGTAGTTCTTTACGTGCAAAAAATGTTGGTTGTTTAGGGATTGGAAGAGTTATAGTCTCACTGTCAAGCATTGTCAAAATATTTGACATGGTTGGTCGATCATCCGGTTCATCTTGTACGCATAAGAGTGCAATACGTGCGCACCTAACAAATTGGTCTGGATTGCAAGTTTCACCTAGAGATAAATCCATTAAATCTAGTAACTTGTTCTCTTCCCATAATCTCCAAGCCTGGTGAGAAATTAATGTTAAGAAACAAATCACTAAATAAAAAGTATTAAGTAGAAAAATAAATTAAGTGCAATGGATGAAACATACATAACCCAAAAGGCTTGAATTAGATTGATAGAATCCTGTGTTCTTCTTCCCACTAATAATCTCAAGCATAACCACACCAAAGCTGAAAACATCTGATTTGATTGAAAAAAGTCCATCCAATGCATATTCAGGAGACATATATCCACTGCAAAAAAAAATATAATAAAAATATAAAAATAAAAATCACTGGCATGGAAAGCATTAACTTGAAAGCATTAACTTTACAATCACATTTAAACATGGAACTTACTAAGTCCCCACTACCCTCTCCGTATTTGCTTCAGTCTCTTTGGGTCCAAATATTCTTGCCAATCCAAAATCTGAAATCTTTGGTTGCATCTCCCCATCTAGAAGAATGTTGCTGGTTTTCAAATCTCTATGAATTACTCTCAGTCTAGAATCTTGATGAAGATAAAGAAGACCACGAGCAACTCCAAGAATTATGTCAAACCGCATTGGCCAATCCAAAAGTACACTTTGTGTTGCATCTTTAAACATTTCCATTTATTCGAAAGAATAAAATTAGTAATTGTGAGATATTAAATATACTAAAAGATGGTGATAAATAATAGACTTAGAGACCAACCGAATATAAATAAGTCTAAGCTCTTGTTAGGCATATATTCATAAAGTAGTATTTTTTCTTCTCCTTTTACGCAATAGCCCCGCAATCTAACAAGGTTCCTATGTTGAAGTTTGGCAATTAAAACAACCTCATTCTTGAATTCCTGTAAGCCTTGTGATGAAACACTTGAAAGCCTCTTTACCGCAATATCTTGACCACCTTGAAGCTTACCCTGAAACAAAACATTTTCCATATGCCATTACTCCAAATTTGGTTTCGAATGAAAGGTGAAAAAAAAAGAAGTTGAGTCAAATCATCACCTTGTAAACTGGCCCATAACCCCCTTTCCCAAGCTTATTTGCTTCTGAGAAGTGATCCGTAGCAACTAAAATGCTCTCAAAACCAAAATAGGGAACCTCTATGTGTAACATCCCCGTCTCGAGCTGGTTCAATTAACATACATATGATACAACAGAAACAGCGGAAGACTTAAACTTACGAAAATATGAGCTAACTTTTTCTTTTTATTTTTCATTACTCTGAATTTACAGGATATCTCACATTGCATACTTCTCCTAATTTAATACGTATTTGACGAAGACAAAAATCGGGCAGAGTAACCTCTGTAAATTGGACAACTGGGAATTTGCCAATCCCACTCTTAAAGGTTCCTGATAAACAGTTTATACCATATCTAATTTCAGAAATACCAGATATCTATAAAGGACTATATACCTATCCATGGGTGCATGCATACTAGCTCCGTGCCACTATTCAGCACATGCACATATCTGAATTCACAAATGTACATGCATCAAATATGAACACATGTACAAAACATATACGGACCATATATTGTATAATGGATCAAACATCATGATCCCAAAATGAATAGAACACTATACGACAATACATATTCTCCAAAAATCACATCTATAATAAATAGTAGCCTCCGGCTACCCAGAACTCCATATCCTCATACTAGTACCTCTAGCCACGGGTAGTGTCCTTGTCCCATGAGGGCTCTTCAATTAACTGTGTTCCTGAAATCATATCCCCAAACGGGGTTAGAGACGAATCTCTAGTAAGCTCCAGGTTTATAGAGAACTCTCCATACCCTGGGCTCACTTCCTGCATGACAGTCAGATACATAATATACAAAACATCATATAAGCAAATATCATAGCTGAACATATCTCATATAACATATCATGTTATCCAATATCATAACTAAACCACTTATATACACAAATCTTATCAGAGACGTACGCAGTCATTCCCAAGGGATGACCCCAAGCGGAAATCAACGCACATAACAAATATCTTTTACAAAAATCATCACAATACTCACATCAGAACAAAACATGTTATCTCATAGACGTACGCAATCATTCCCAAGGGATGACCCCAAGCGGAACCAGAACATATCGGAGGCGTACATCATCAATCTCAGGGAAACCCCAAGAAGACATCAGTGTACATAGGATCAATGGCCAAAGATCATCACATAACAAAGGTGTACACAATCAATCCCAAGGGAGGACCCCAAGCGGAAAGCAGTGCACAACGGAAATAGAGTAACTCAGAGGTGTACACTATCAATCTCAGGCAAAACCCAAGAAGACATCCGTGTACCAAAAGTCAATACAGAAATCATATCATCATATAGCTCTATATGAATGCATCTATATCATATATCTCATATATATCATACAACCTGACCACAGTCCGTACACTATGGCGGAACACAAAGTAGGAGTGAACCCCATAAACATAGAGCTTACCTCTCGGAGCTTTACAATTTGCTTACTTGAAGAACAAGCTACTTATCTTGCTCCACGAGAATCCAAATGTACACAGTCCCTAGGCACACCTAGAGAAGGAATTCCACAAAAACTCAATAAAATGATATAATGCCATGTAAATATACAAGGCACGCACTTTATTATTTATTTTCTTTTTTACTTAATCATATTAAGTCATGAGTGGGTGGTTATTTGTTCAACAACTCCCTACAAAATTTCACATATTCACTTAGTCTTAGGATAGTCCCAAAAGGCCTTTAGAATACTTATTACTCTTCTTAGCACTTAAAAGCCTATTTTTCCCATTTAAGGCATAATGGCCATTACAAAGGAGCTATAAGAGTTCGCTTCGTCTAGTGCCTAAACCCAAGCTTAGCCAACTATATAAATTATTTTACGCATATAAGTGTTCTCACTTAGCGAAACAATATCTCTGAACAAATACCTCCTTTGAAAATGGCCAAAACTCATTTTAAGGCCATACAAAGGAGCTACCTTATTTTCTTTTTTATTTCACCAAAACGAAGGTCCATACACCTTAGAATATTATTCCACGCATAAAAATATGCTCGCTTTGTAAAACAGTAACTCATAGCACATGTTTTCTTTGTAAATGGCTAAGAGGCACATAAAGGAAATCATGTCAACTTCATGATTCCAATTCTTTAGTCCATCAAATTCAAGCTTATCACACACCTCTAATCCAGGATTCATTAATTCATATATACGGTACTGTTCATCTCTACAGTACTATTCATGTATACGTCACTATGCACGTATACGATACTATTTAAAAATACGATATCTTTAATTTTCCAAATACATTTTCACCGTTAAAATTCTCATCTAAACACTTTTCTCAACATGAGCTAAGCCTGAATCAAGCTCTAACATGCTCAATCAAACCAAATTTTCAAAATGAAAACTTAAATTCGATCTTCCTCAAAACTCAAAGAAAATCAGGATTTCTCAACATAAACTTACCTAGAACGAAGGGGAAGGCTTACTTCAAGCTCCCATGGCTTCAAGCTCCATTAAAATCCCCATAATCCATGAAATTCGAAATCTTGGAAGAGGAAGATCTCTCTCTACAATGAAACCCACCTAGAAATACTGATACCAATGGATTCCTCTCGAAATTTCTCACAAGATGGCTTTGGAACGGAGTGATTTGGAGATCTCTAGCTCAAGTTATGATCCTTGGAAGATTTGATTTTTCAAAAACCCATTCTCCTCTCCCTCTCTGTTGAACGCGTGAAGAAAGACGGAGGAATAGTGCATTTTTTTTTTAAATTTCACTATATAGGTCAAGTTAAATTCAACTGGGTAATAATTTATCTATCTACACACCTCCATTCATTACTAAACTTTACCCAATGGACTATAATATTTTTCTAGTCATATTTCTAACTTTACTTTTACTTTTCGGGTAACTTTGTTTACCCGCATTTTTATCCCTTAACTGTCATTTTAACTCATTTTTCACCAAAGGTGACTTTATTTCTTTTTCTTTATAATTATCCTTCCATATTAAATTTATAATTAAATGTGAGGGTCATTATATTCACCCCACCTTTTAAGGATTTTGCCCCCAAAATCACACTTATAACATAACACATACCTGACGTCAAACTCAGGATAACGTTGGAGAATATCATTCTCTCGCTCTCAAGTAGCGTCCTCAGAAGTCAAACTTTCCCATTGTATCTTAACCATAAGAATAACCATGTTCCTCAATACTATTCTCATTGCGAACCAGAACTTTCAGTGGTCCCACAACAAACTTCAAATCTTACTTTACCTCATTATCATCCAGCTCTAAGGCACAAGCCCTCAACTTTTCCTCCAAGGTCTGAATGATCATTTCTGTCTGACCATCAATCTGGGGATGATAAGCCGTACTCAATCTTAGCTGCGTACCAAACGCCTGCTACAATACTCCTCAAAATCGAGAAGTGAACTTAGAGTCCCGATCACTAAGGATGCTTTTTGGAACACCATGAAGTTTCCTAATCTCTTTCACCTATAATTGAGCCAACTGCTCAATAGAGAAACTCATCTTGACCGGGATGAAATGTGCAGACTTAACTAATCGGTCTACCACAACTCATATAAAATCAAAACCAGCCTGAGTCCTCGGCAATACTACTACAAAGTCCATAGAAATACTAACTCACTTCCATTCCGGAATGTTCAAGGGCTGTAGTAATCCATAGAGCTTCTCATTCTCAAATTTATATTCGTCATTTTATCTCTCCGAGTTCATTTAAGTTCACTTTTATTCCCTAAGGAACATTATTAACAATTTATAGTTGGGTTTCTGCACTGTTTTTAATGAAATGCACTGTGAATTACTAATTGTGCACTGTTTGCTCGCAAAATCATAAAACTTCTAAACTTCTAAACGTATAATTTTTTTCTAAACATGACTTGTTTAGCATATAATGGACTTACTTATTACATCCATCATCTTACTTAAAATATAATTCCACTGAAACATCAATATATCAATCTTTCTACTGATGATATAATTCACAATTTACTGTACATCAGTCCTTCCACTGATAATACAATTTACAATCTCATTGTACATCAGTCCTTACACTGATAATACAATTTACAAATTCTACTAACCAGAGAAGCTGCATTCTATGAATTACACAAGGAATCTCCTTGATACATACCAAATGCAAAACATAACATCATAACTAATACTCTGGTTAACTATTCAAGGGCTCTCCCCAAGAATAGCTAACTGACATGTCTCACATGTCTAGTGTGACTCCCAGGGTCAAAGCCATAGGCAGTCAAAATAACAAGGTCACTGGCCAGGATTCTCATAACATACATCATCATTGCATCATCATAACATCAAAAATCATATAATATTTATATGAATGTGAATGTATGCACATATACAATATATCAAACATTTATTCATAAACCGAGCAATATCTTTCTTCATACCAGACCACCAGAAATTTGATTTCATGTCCTAATACATGTTGGTAGCAATAGGATGGATAATGTACTTACCCATATGGGCCTCAGTTAACACCTCATCCACTATCTGACATTTTCGAACAATGATCCGATCTTTATAAAACTTAAGACCGAACTTATCTGTGGATACAAAATCCTGTTCTTTCATAGACTGAATCTCTTTCTCCAGTAGCTGAGCCTCTTTAAGTCACTCAACTAATGAGTTCTGGACTACCGTAGTAGTCAACAAATACGGGCTATCCTCTGTAATCATAGGAATGTTGAGATCCCTAAACTTCTCAATCAAATCATACTCTGAAATCATCAAATTAGCCATACAGACCGCCTTCTTGCTTAAAGCATCGGCTACCATATTGCCTTTACCTGGGTGATATTACAATTCAAAATCCTAATAAGTCAGAAATTTAACCCATCGGCTTTGCCTCATATTCAACTCTTTCTGATCAAACGGATACTTTACACTTTTGTGGTCACTGTAGACAACAAAATCGGCACCGTATAGAAAGTGTCGCCAGATTTTCAATGCGAACACTACGGCCGCCCACTCAAGATCATGTATTGAATAATTCTCTTCATGCAGTTTTAACTGCCGAGAAACATAATCAACCATCTGACGTTGCTGCATCAATACACAGCCTAATCCAAACTTAGAAACATCACCGTATATTTCAAATTTACCTGCAGGATCAGGCAAAATTAATACCGGAGTGTTACTTAACTTCTTTTTTAATTCTTGAAAACTCACTTCACATTCTTGGGTCTACACAAATGGGCTCCCTTTACGGTTAACCGTTTTAAAGGTAGTACCGTCAGTGAAAATCCCTCAATATAACACCTATTATATCCAGCTAAACCAAGAAAACTCCTGATCTCTATAATATTTTTAGGACGTTGCCAATCTAACACTGCTTCAATCTTACTTGGTCCACTGCCACTCCTTCAGATGAAATGACATGACCCAGGAATTGTATCTCAGAAAGCTATAAATCACACTTGGATAGCTTAGCATACAGCTGATGCTCTCTCAGAATCTGCAGAACAACTCTCAAATGCACAGAATGCTTTTCTTTGCTCTTTGGATATATTAGTATTTCATCAATAAAGACAACCACAAATTGATTCAGATAGGCTTTAAAGATCTGATTCATATAACTCATGAAAACGGCCTTTGCATTTTTAAACCCAAAAGGAATAACCAGATACTCCTAGTATCCACATCAGAACCTGAAATCTGTCTTTGGAACCTCATCCGACTTTATCCGGATCTGATGATACCCGGACCGGAGATCAATCTTAGAAAATACAGTCACACCACGCAACTGATCCAACAAATCATCTATACGCTGCAAATGATACTTATTCTCGACAGTAACCTTGTTCAACTGCCGGTAATCTGTATACAATCTCATAGACTCATCCTTCTTCTTAACAAATATCACTGGGACTCTCCACAGAGACATACTTGGTCTAATAAAATTCTTACTGGACAAGTCATCACTCTTCTTCTTTAATTCAAATAATTCCAGAGGTGACATTCGGTATGGAGCTAGAGACATAGGCCTCACTCCAGTCAACTAGTCAATTGAAAATTCAATTTCCCTCTCTGATGGAAAATTCACAATTTCATCCAAAAAGACATCCACAAAATCAAAGAAAGTAGGAATATCAGAAATTGGCTCCTTATTGACGCCAATCAGACCTCCCAACCGAATAAACTCTGAATCTCCTTCCTTCAAGGCATTTGCAACCCAAAGAACAAACATATCCAGAGACTCTCTCACTTCATCGTTAGAGGAAATAGATATGGTCTTGCTGCAACAATCAATCCTTACCCAGTACTTAGATAACCAATCCAAGTCTGTTGTAGTGCAGCAAAATTGCTACAACAAGATCCGGTGATGGATCATCATTATTAAATGTCCTACGAGTCATTCTTGGAGGAACCATATCTCTGCATATATTACACTAAGGAATGAGTTAGCTACGCTCACACTTAGTGATCACACATGCATTATACAGCACTCTAAGAAAACACTCAAGAACTTCCAACTTCAAACATTTGATGTTCTATATCATGGAAACTCCCTAGAGCAACTGCTCTGATACCATAAATGTAACATCCCCGTCTCGAGCTGGTTCAATTAACATACATATGATACAACAGAAACAGCGGAAGACTTAAACTTACGAAAATATGAGCTAACTTTTTCTTTTTATTTTTCATTACTCTGAATTTACAGGATATCTCACATTGCATACTTCTCCTAATTTAATACGTATTTGACGAAGACAA